>JAAGVU020000078.1:13520113-13548143 GCA_011763525.2 Mormyrus iriodes | reverse complement strand
GAGGAGGGTTGTAATAGGCCAGTAGATCTCTAAGGTATTCTGGTGCAAGACCATTCAGTGCTTTATAAGTTAATAGCAGTGTTTTGTAGTCAATCCGAGACTTAACTGGAAGCCAGTGAAGGGAGCACAGAACAGGGCTAATTTTTTAGTGTTGGCTCTGGCTGCTGCATTTTGCACTAACTGAACTTTATGTAAGGATCAGGATGGGCAACCAGAAAGGAGGGCATTACAGTAGTCCAGTCTGGAAGTTATAAAGGCATGTATTAGTTTATCTTTTTTTTATCATCATAGACCAGGGTTGCAGGGTCTGGGGGAAAGATGAAGCCATTGAGGTGAAGCAGTGAAGTGTGGCAGGAATCCTCCAGGAATCAGTGAGGGATAGGTCAATAAGTACAACAAAGCCCCCAGCCAGTTATTTCAACAAAGAACCCTGTAGTGTCTTACCGAACATCACAGCGGGGACTTTTCCTCACAGGGGTCCGGGGACTTGCCAAATAACGGATGCCAGTCTTAAGGGTTCATATCCTCTTTAATTTACTGTTTAATTTTGGCTGAAAGTATGGTAACTTTGGTCATCACAGATGCGTAAACCTGCTGAAAATCTTTGATGCTGGGTTGTGTGTCTTTATATGGCGCTTGGCCTTTGTTAGTCAGCTGGGAACACCGACACCCTTCTCCGAGCTCTATGTGCTGAAATTTCACCACCTTTCTGCCACTTTTGTTCCTGTTTGTTCGGCAGTTTTGCAGCCTGGGGCCTAAAGAGCCCGTGTTTGTTTTTGCCGTCAAACAAAAGTGAGTGACGACTGGAACCATTTGCCCCTACTTTTACATCTGGTGTCAGGTTGAATGAGGGGTCTTTCCACGTTGATTTCACTGTGTTACGTGCACTAGGAGGAGTAATTATCTGAAAGATAAATACCATCTCAGATTGAATGAACGATTAACATGTTTTGGTGCGTGGAGTTGTGTATGTGTGCTACGGCCTCTATCTAGTCATGATGGCGTCATGACATGTAACGTGGGTATGAATATTCATGACATATTCCAGAATGTAGGGGCCTCAAATCAGAATCATGCTCCCCTCAAGGCCCCCCTGAATAAAATCATTTCAGTTACAAGGAGGGGGGTAACTACAGAGAAGACTGGGATAAATCACTGACAGAAAGTCTGCCTTTTCACCAGCGAGGACAGGAGCAGATGAACTGATCTGGGGACCCTAAACTGCCATCAACATGGACAGTCAGGTGCTGCCGATAACTAAATATTCTATGTTTCTTGGGGTGGGGTAGGCCCCTGATGTTTGCCAGGGCCCTGGGCTATGGCTTAGGACAGCCTATGCGTAAATCCACCCGTGGTGACCGTGGACCCAAGTCTTGCTGTACACCCTTCACCTTCTGGTCCTGACAGAGCCTCCTGATCATGCGTGAGACTCTCTGCTCGTGTCATCGTCTGCCTCTGTTACGAAATGTAAACAGTGCCAAGGGCCTCTAAACAGCACTATAGTAACCATGTTTCCATAGCGGCGCGCGGGTCCAGTGTGACATTCAGCATACTTCACGCGTTGTATATTTAGCTGCCTGAGTAACTCGCTGGCCTGTTTGTTGTCCTCTGGGATGGTAATTATGTGAGGCGTGGGCGGCTTCAATGGACTCCCTATCCTCTTATTTATCGCAGTGTCTCGAGTTTAAGCGCCTCATGGTCTGTTATCGCTCTTCCCTAAAGCACCATCCTCAGCCACCACAAGGCGGTAAATTATTAGAGAGCTGGGAATGGGTTCCTAATTCACTAAAAGGTGCCATGGTGTGGCGGGGTGGGGGTTTAGTGTCAAGCAGCTGGTCTGGTGGAGCTGATGGAGAACGGCTGGGCTAGCCCTGAAGCAACATCTTCAGCTTCACCCCATACCCTCGTCCAATGGGGGCTGACTCCTCCCACAGTTGACTCCTCCTACCACCCTCACCCTTCCTGATTTGTCCTGGTTTGCTCGCCTAAGTCGAGCCTCTCCCCTAGCTCCGGCCCCCACCACAGAATTGGCTATGACAAAAACCACCCAACCGTCTTCTAACGAGGGATGACGATCTGGAATTCCTATCCAATGTGACATGTGGGTGGTGCCATTTTAAGGCAAAAAAAAACGAAACAAACAGCAACCCTCAGTGCTCCTACATGTAGGAACATCCTGCCCAGGGAGTTACGGGGGGGTGGCATGTCACAGAGCCAACTGGGTTACGGGTCCCAGTCCCGAATCAGGTTTTCCCCTCGCATTGCACCCCACGCTGCCTGCTGTCTCGGTGTTGTCCTCGTTGTGAAAACCCTACAGTAACATATTCAGTCCTGCCTCAAAGGACCTAAAAATATTGCATTCCGGTTTTCCAGCTAAAATAACACCAATTTTGGCTCCCTGTAACTGAATATAGGCTTCTGCTTGAAGGATGCAGCCGGCAGGGCTGAAATAAACAATGCCATTGTATGGGAAACAGATAAACATATTAAGCAGCCAGGAAAAGGCTTACGAAGCACACATCCTGTACCTGGGAAAAGGGGAGCAAATTAGCCCCTGTTAATCTGCTAAATGACAAATGGAGCCATTATGTTCCTGAAGGCTTTCCGCAAAGCCAATAGATCGACCTGGGAAAATATCTGCTTTAATTGCTTGCTGAAATATAAAAAAAGTTGCTACAATAAAAACACAGGTACTCCACCAACATTTTAATTAATCGATGTACTTTTAGATGTATGGCGGGTGTGCTTATATTAATGTGGCGAATGGAAGAGTGCTTTATACAGAGAGATCAAGCAGAATAGCATTCTGGGTAAGATCCATGCGGATATACCACAAAAGCAAGCAAGCATGCAAGAAGAAAGCAAGACAAAATAGTGAGCTTCACATCAGACAAAAGTATTGTGAGGTTTCAGTGAGAATTTGAGATCTATAAATTTTGGGAAGTGTGACTTCATTTTTTTTTCCAAATCCTGTGACTCATTGTAACTCAGCTCTCCCTGAACTAGCCGAGTGATATATGTCTTGCCTTAACACAATTTATGGTGCCATTTGTCAGTTGCGGGGACATTTTAAAGGCTCTGCGGATATTCCCAGTACGTCTCTTTATTGATGTAGCTATTAGTATTGTGATCTCTGGAAACTGATGACAGGATGTGACATGGCCGAGTGGGAAGCAGCTGAGAACCGCGCATCGTATTCGTGAAGACGTGAATTTCATTCCGCTGCAACACTACTGAATCAGCATCACTTCAGTTCCGATCCCTCCGGATCATCCGTGGATGGCCACTATCAGGCAGAGGGCTCAGATTCATCATTCTCTGCTTTCATCACCTGCCTGCTCGCGCTCTGAAACGCGGCCTGTGGGTGGCGCTCTAAGGTGTGAAATTTCTCAATCGTCTTGTTTCCTGAGGTGTGAGTTTTTTTCAGGCTACCACGGGGACACGGGTACCATAGCGATCGTGGATACAGATTTACTGTCAAAAAGATGCTGATCCAAAGGGCAGGAGGAATCTTACACGATCCCACACGACCCACAAGAAAGATACAGTCAGTTTCCTTAGGTACAAAAACCTCCAGACAGTGCAAACTGCTTTGGATAAACACATGCTAATAAACTATAATAAACCTTATGGGCCTAGAATATTATGTTCTGATATTAAAGGAGATTATTCAGCATTTTATTATATTGTGGAGAAGGTGATAATGTGGTTCTTTCCGCTTTCTCAGGAAGGAGAGTCAGATACGCTGGGCTCTGAAGGTTAATTGGAGTTAGTTGTCCCTCTTGTAAGATTATTAATCCCCCCCCCCCGCCCCCGTAATTATTGTGAGACACCGAGATGCAGCATGCCCCTCCCTGGACTGGCTCCCAAACACATCTACCTCAAACTGCTCCATGTTCAATTCACCAACATTTTCCTGTATCCACACTTTGTTTTATCTTGACCCCTTTCTGTCCCCGTTAACCTTAATAAAATATTCCCTCCTTGTCCCTCCCTGGCTCATGGTCACGGTCGCCATCACCAGTGAAGTGTGTCTTGTAGGAATCACTGAGACTGAAGAAACATACATATCTTTGTGCTATATGGATTTCTGAGATGGGAAACACAGGAAAATATGTGCACATGCGTACAACACGATTCTGTGAGAAGCTGCATCTGTCCAGATGGTCACAACTGATCTGTGTAACACTGGGATTAAAGCAGTGTGATGGGTATTTCATTAAATGCTTGGCTTTGAACTGCAAGAAGTTGGAAAAACTCCACAAAGCTCTCTCTTCCCCCCAAATGTAATAAGAGTCCATTCTGTGCCTTTCAGACATCCTAAATGATTACAGGTGAATGGTAATTAACCAAGTACTGGTTTATTACCAAACACAGCGCCACCTACTTGTGAGTGAAATGCTTTGCCTCCCCTTGGCCATCTGCATCCTCGCCACCTCTTACACACTCCATAGAAAAGTATGATGCCTTCCTGGGTTTAAGACCCCAGACAGGTAGGGAACATTCTAGAGGAATCTATGGTCCTCACCCCATCTCCATGTCAGATGATGAAATCGCAGGATTAAGATGATAAAGCGCTTGTATCTAATTCATGCAGCAAATAATTAAAAGCTATTAGATCGTTAACCGTGGCAATTACGCAGATTTCCCACAGCTCCGAGTGCCATGAGGCAGGATGGCAGGAGCTGGGCTCTTTGGGGAGGGGAGAGATGTCACTGGAACTCTTAATTATGACTCCCCAAACAAAGGAGAAACTCTGGCGACAAGCAAAGTAGACTCAGCTAGGTGCTGACATTCCGTTCTGGACATCGTCTCAATGGGATCAGCTGAGGCAACACTGAGGCATGATGGGAAAAAGTCCTCGTACACAGCGCACTTCCTGTGCTCACACTATAATAGGTCAAGCGTCAGCAGGCAAGTTCTGACACTCTTTAAACATACGTCCTGAGAAAGCAGAGAGAGTCCCTTCTGTGAAGGTATCGTTTTTGATGTGTGATCCCATGATACGGCAGGATCGGACGACTTGTATTGATGGTGCCTCGCTTGGTTCTTGCAGATGGATCCCTGAGCCCACATCCCTCTACCTCACCTGCAATCATCGGGTAACGAGCTCACAGATGAATGCCGAGCTAATGCCTCAGAACCTCACACCATGAATAATTGAAGCTTCTTTTCTTTTGTTGTTACGTTTAATCTGGTTTTCTCAATCCTCAGGTGGGGAGGGTTTGATAACTATGCTTTAGAAGTCCAGGAAGGATCAGAGAGGATGTGACCAGCGGGAGCAGTAACAGGCGTTACTGATCTGTGACAGATCCACATGAATAAATTTATAATAATATGTTGATATTTTAGGTGCCATCCTATTTGCTGCTGAAGCGATTCCTATTGATGCCTCATCCATCTTCCTGGATACCCTGATAATGAGTGAGTATACCGGCCCCTTGCCGTCAGTGTCTAAATCTCATTAAGAAAGCAGAGAGGACTGACCCTATATGTGTGCCGTTCAACTTCCCAATAGGATGCAATCTTTCGTTACTGTGGGAACTGGCAGTCAGGCATCCTGGCACTGATGCATGTTCAGGTGCAGGACTGTATGTTCGGAGCTCAAGGCTGCACGCGGGTCTCTTTCATCTTTCATCTTTTCAGCTTCTGGAGTAGATGGATATCATCCCTCCCTAGGGTTTGGGTTTGAGTGGTTCAACAGGTGAAGACCCTGTACCTGTGTATCGGAAGGTTGCTGGTTCATATCCCTGGGTTGGGGTTGTGATGAACAATGCACTTAACCCCCAGTTTCTCCAGGGACTTTCTGATCTTGCTTTTAATTGTACATCACTTTGGATAAAAGTGTCTGCTGGACAAGTAAATTGGAAAAACCTGTAGCTGGTTAAACAGGCTGAATTGCTTTCAGTCATAACTATTTCCTTAAAATCCTGAGTGTTTTTGAGATGGGATTTTGCTGTACTTTTGTGAGTGCGGTCAGGTTATTTTGGTACTGAAGCTTAATTGTTGTTGGTTTATATGATTCCTGGGGACCTTCTGCCTTGTGATGTCAGATGCATAAATGAATCTGTAGAAGATGAGCCATGCTAGTGACAGCGGGTGAATGCATTGCCTTCTTCACATCGTAGTGCCGCACTTCTGCTGGTAACGGCTTTTGCCGGATTTCTGAAGGCTGCCATAACACCGAAGGCATAAGCCCTGTGCTAATAAATGTTCCTGTGTTCATCAACGTGGCCATCAGTGGCTCACCAGTTGACATAATCAGAGTGACGGAGGACAGTGATGATGCTGTTTGTATTGTCTGCTGCGAATGTTGGTCGGTGAAGGATATACCAGCCGTCTTCTCACGCTCAAGCTGGGATTTGCCGTTCATGGAGAATGTGTGAGCAGACTAGCAGACAATCTGCATTAATTCTGGAGTAATTCATCACGAAGGGCGGAAGCAAAACAAAATATGTGATCTATATTAGAACGCAAACAGGAATGTAGTTATGTATTATTCAGTGAACATTAAAAGACAAAAATCACATCAGAGGCCATCACCCAAAGCAAAGACAAGCCAACAACGGGAGCCGTTGCAAATTCTCTGAAGAGGTAAAACAGCAAATTCTCCTGATGAATAAACCTCTCAATACATAAACAACAGCCACTGGAAGATAAGACATCTGCTCTGAGGGCTGAAGAACATCTTAATCTATCAGGGAGTTGAGTGGAAGCATTTGAAGATCTTTGTAAATCAGACCAAATCTACACCATCATTCAGACAGACGTGACTGAAAAGAAGATCCCCGCCCCAATAACGCAGAGAAAGGCTCGCTAGAGGTCACATGACCTCACATGCTCGCTCGAGCCGCCATGACACATTGTGATCAGAGCTATGTCACCGTATTGAAGAGTTACTCACACTGACTTGTTAGTATGCCAGTGCTAACTGAATGACAGTGGAACATATTAGCTTGTCACCATCTGTCACTTGTACCAATAGTTATTGAGGACTTTAGCAGAAACTTGGCCCATCCCATATAAGGCAATTAAAAACTGGCATGCAAGGTGTTTATGGGATGTGTGGAGAACCTGTCCCTTAATTATTTACTTGAATGTTCTGTCCACCCAAATGGCCCTTATCTTGTCCGCATGACAACAGGAGCTGGTATCGACATCCCTCCACCCCAATGTAAGCCAGTGGCGTGCAAATGACCTAAATTAGAAACCATAGATCCTCTTCAGGCCTGAGCAATCGATCACCAAATTGCATACCGCGATGCCGGTGGTTCCTGAAGTCACAGTGTGAGCTTCCACCTGCACAGAGGGGTTAAAATCGACACATGCAGCCACATGTGTGAGATTCGGTCCGACCTTTTTTCCAAAGCGCAATGAGGGCCACCACGGCTCGGAGCAGGGTGGCCCAAACCTGTCACTTTCGGCAATTTGTATTCACAACTTTGAATGACCTCATTCTGTGTCACGACCACGAGCAGGTGACTTGAATAGAAATGTCACAGCCCTGGGGGGATCTGAGGGTGAGTAATTAGAATAACCTTGCTCCTCACTTGTGAGCCGGGGACCTTTATCACAGGATGTCTCGGATAATGAACTGAACTCCAGCAGGACCGGGGGACATCACCGAAGGAATGTAATTAGAAATGTCTGCTGTATTTTTTATCTCAGAGTTCAGGTTACACACATGGTGTAAGGGGAATCGAACATTCCAGAATGTTCATGGCGTGATGGATTGTTGACCTCATACCAGTGCACTGTTTTATAAGAATTCTCACTGGTGATACGCTACCAGCCTGGCTGCCATTTGTGGACCATACAACTCTTAGTAAAGGCTACAAAGCGCTCAGAGAAACTACCAGCATTTGGATCGGTACCCGTTTTTGGGTTATACTGTCTTGTTCAGCAACACAGCATGAAGTACAGTTATGCATACTTACCTGGAATTGACGGAAATTAATTGAAATTTATAAACCCCAGGCCTCTCAAAACTCAGACCAGGATAAGTGGGTAGATGCTGGATGGGTGGACAATATTATCTTTAGCTAAGGATATATAAATTGATATCTGGATGTTTGTTGTATGGCGATAGCAAGTGGATCAGTGAGCTAAGTGCATGTGATTAAAAGCCCACTGGTTCAAGCCCCACCCTTGGCAATACAGTTACGTGTCTGTGGAACCTTGAAGAAGATGCTTAACCCCCCAGCTCCTGGGGTGCTACACACAGGCTGACCCTGTGCTGTGATTTCTCCCACCCCTAAGCTTTGCAGAGCAAGATGGTGTAGGCAAAGCAAAGAACTGTAATGTACATTAGCACATAAAGGATTTATCAGTTGTTTTGGTTTCTTTTGAACAAAATATATACAGACAATGGCCAAAATAAAGGAAACGTTACACGGAAAATGACTTTAAGGTAACTGAATCACAATCACAAATGTCGCTACAAAGGTGTGTCATATTTCGATGAACACCAGCTATGAACTAGAGTCAAATCAGCACTTTGATATGGGAGTTTTCAAAGGGACTTCAGACAAGTACCTGAGTTACAAAGAGCCCAGAGAGTTGGTGCCTGAACTGCAGGTCACAAAAAAATGTGTTATGCGAGTTATGCAATGCTTAGGGGAACAGTCTCAGAAACTATGCAAAACATGAATAAACTGCATTGACAAAGAGCAAGTCAAAACTCACTGACAGGGATAGACAGACGCTTAGTAGGATGCCTGGTAAACATCACAAATGTTCAGCCTCAGGACCAAATCGGCACCCCTGTTACTGTTGTGAACTTCGCAATGCTGGAATTTCCAACAAGGCTGCCACTCGGAAATCACTTGTACTCAAGGCTAATGCACAAAGACCTTGTCTGAGAAGCACAAAGCCTGGATCTCTGAGCAATGGGGGAAGTAATGGGGTGTGAGGACTCATCTTTCACCCATTTTCCTACATCCAGGTGAGTTTATGTTTGGAGAAAGTGAGAGTGATGCCTTCAACTCACAACGTTTGCTATCAGCCCTCAGACATGGTGTGTGATCTGCAAAGGTATGGGCAAACGTCTCTTTGGAATTGTTAAGTGCCATAATTGTTTTGCAATTTGGGGTCATTTTCCAGTTCGATGTCCCCCCTCTGCTGCAGACACTGCTCCCTCATACAGACCCCAGGATGAATCCAAATGCCTTCCATGACCTCTAGAGTTACCAAATCGAAACATCGCTGAACCTTTATGGGATGTTCTGGAGCACAGAGTGCTCTGAAAAGAAGAATATTAATGTGCTAGTGGGTGTTTATTATTTTGTCTACCCCTATAGCCAGAGAATATTATTCCATCCATCCATCCATAATTGCATATCCAGTGTAAAAGTAAATGAAGATGTTTAAACAGAGATAAATGAAAATAAACTCTAACATAGCAACCATTCTCTTTGATTGGATGCACTTGGCCCAAAGGGGAATTCGCTACTCAGAGTTAGGGTTAGGGTTAGGGGGAATTCGCTACTCAGAGTTAGGGTTAGGGGTTAGGCGGAATTCGCTACTCAGAGTTAGGGTTAGGGGTTAGGGTTACGGTTAGGGGTTAGGGGTTACATCATGCACTTTCCCCAGTAAACTCATTTCACATTTTTTCTAATAAAATTGCCTTAAAATGCACTTAATTAAGGAAACAAACCAGGATAAGAATGTGATTGTGAAAATGTGGGAGTAATGGATCCCTAACCCTAACCCTCATTTCAGTTTGTCCCGAGACATTTAGAGGCACTTAATTCTCAGGATTCTGCAGTTTTTTGAGGATCCAGCTGAGCACAGGAACGATGGTAAAAAAGCTATTCGGATTATTTGCATCCAGGTGGAACCGCGCAGAGCTGTCAGGCAGAGCCGTGTCTCTGCACAACTGTGCCTCCGAATTTGCGTTAGTGGTTTATTCAGGTTGCCACCGCCCATGTGCTGTGCGTTTTCTCCTTCTGCCTGACATGCCGCGATGCAATGCCTCACAGCTGTCGCCCCATGTGAGCAGCACTGGTGCCATGAGGCTTGCTTTTGGCCAGCCCCATGTCATGTGACTGTCCTCTGCATGCAGAGGACAGTTAGAGTCCCAGGTTCAAATCATGGACAAGCCCCATATTTTCAGATCCTCAGCTTTGCTCTCACACCTATACTGGTGTGCAGGTCTTAAAAAGGAGAGCAAGACGGAATATGTGGAAAAAAACACATTTCAATGTAGCTGTTCTCATACTTGTACAAATGGCAAATAAAGCATCATTTCTTGCTGATTGGAGGTTTTGCGCTTTGTTGGAGTTGGTGTTAGGGTCAGGTTCGGGTTAGGGTTGGTGATGCTGCTGCTTATGTGTGACTGTATTGACCTTTGATAAAGAGGCATCGCCGACCCAATACTGCAGTATTGCAATTAACTGCTTACCAAATACCTGAGCTGAACAGACATAGTGGTGGCAGCTGATTAATTAGCAGCTGGTATACATCTGCAATGTAAGCTGGTTTAATCTGTTTCAAAAGGGATACTTCATGCAGGTAAATGAAATGCAAAGATTTTTAGCATATGAGCAAACTCTTGGCATTGTCCTCCTGAAGAAAGAGATGACTGTGAGTGATTGTTCATACATTATGTTTTTGCTCATATCTCATACTATACATACTGCTCTATTAAGTCGTACTGTTCCTTAAGGAGGATGGTCAGGGCTTTAAGATGACATCACATGTGTGGGGATGTGACCATGCCAACTGTCTCTCCATCCATCCATCCATCCATCCACCCACCCATTTTCTATACCCATGTGTCCTACTTCCTTTTCCTGTCAAATTAAAATTTGAATAAATCTAAAAAAAACTTTTATTTTACTTCTATTTCAGTAGTATATGGAGATTATTCTTTAGGGGTTAGGGTTAGGGCTACATCCCCATTAAAAACTCACCCTGGCCTGCCACTTCCTGGCTGGTGGAATGTTCCAGGGCCCCTATCCATGCCTGGGCCCCTAGAATCATTAAGGAATTCCACCACAGCACTCCTGCACCCCTCCCTAAGCTCAGACTGCCAGGGCACTATATAAGCTCAAAGAATTTAGCACCCAGGGCTTCAAACTGTTATGTAAGGCCGCGAAGCCATAGTGTGAAAACCAAGAGCACAACTTTTAATATAAATTTAGCTTTACATAGGGTTTCTGCTGAGAAATGGGCTATTTAAACTAGTCCCTGGCCTGTCAAGCAGGTAGATTAAATTGGGAACTTGCCATTAATACTTTATTAAACCAAAAGACAGAAACTCTGCACTACCAAAGTAAAACAACAGCCAATTGTTTAAAATTCACAGGAGGACTCTCCAGTCTAAGGTCACGGCATTTTTACTCCCATCAAGACAGTGCGGGTCACACGAATCTTTTAACAGCTGTAAAACGTACTCCACCTTCAGTCCATTGTGCAACAAACACTACAGAGTCTGCCCTCCCTCTTCCCACAATTCCCAGTGGTCAACATTAACCTCTAGGTCTGGCTTGTGGAAAACGGAAGGGGAGGATCACAGAGGAGTTTTTTTTAGAGGAGCAGCAATGATAGGAGACATCGACGTGTTCGACGATTAACGGGCGTTAAGAAAATATTCTCAGTTTTCCAGAGTCAGCATAAATTTACATTTATGAGTATATTATTTGCATACAGAGTGGTGCCAGGTGGGGGCGTCAGAGAGCTTATCTGAGGGACTTGGAAACAGAGGTGGAAATTTCAGGTCCAGCAAGTAAAAGTCCAGACCAGGATTTTGTTTCAACCAACCAGTTCAGTACTGTGACTGTGACTCTTTACATTCTACAGGCTGGTTGAAACAAAATCTTGGTCTGGATTTATACTTTCTGGACCTGAACTTTCCACCTCTGCTTGGAAAGACCTGTAAGTGGAATGTAAACAATCATGTCACTTATTGGACATTTTCAGATCAAAACAACCAAGAAAAGTTTTTGTATGTGTCTCTGTACGTCCTCCAAGTGTCTCCCACAGACAGAGCCTAATTAAAGGGCTGGGGGCCACTGGGCTAAAGTCATTATCGGGGCCCTACCTACAGCATAAAATGCTGCTGCAACAATCAGAATAAAAAATGAACCCCACCCCTACAACACAAGGCCCTGGTTTAAGTTTGATCTTACCCTACCGACATGCAAATAGGTTCATTTGGGTCTCTAGATTGCTTGCAGTGTACATAACTGCCTTGTGAGGGACTGGCTCCCTGCCCATGATGTGCCCCTTGTGCCCTGTGCTGTCTGGGATAGATTGTCTCATAGACATGTGAGTAGAGAGCTGTGAACTTCATGAGGACCACCTTACGGATCCAGACCACCAGCAGGACCAGTTGATGCGTCATCATGTGATTCATACCCATATGTCACACAGCCTCCTCAATGACAGGCCAATCAGTCACTCCCACATCACTAATTAATCCCAATTCGTTAAAGAGTCATAAAAGTCTTTAATGAGCATTTGCTCAAAAAGATCCAAGTGTAGCCTGATGTTGATGGAGGAAGTCTTGCCTGCTACTTCAGGCAACGTTGGAAGAATGTTCCCTGAATAATGTGTTTGGCTAGAGAGGCATGTGCATGAACTGATCCTGGGTTGGTTTTTCAGTCATTCTGTCTTTTTACTGTCACTGAGTCGAAGCAGAATCTGCTCCATCTGTCCCTGCTTGGAGTAGCCTAATCCTTGAACGGCGTCTCACCGTCGGCCTCCAGCAGGGGTCCTTGAGATCCTGGGTCTGGAGGGATGGTTATTGCCAGACTGGGGGAATTATGTCATCCTGTTAATCAGAAAGATGAGTAGCTCAGGCAGGCTTTTAAGGGCCAGAATGGTAGAGGAATCAGACAGAGCGCGTTACCCTCTGTCCCGATGGAAGCTGGAGGTTGATCATATGGCGAATGACATCAGAATAACACGTGCTTGGAAAATGTGAATGCTAGGAAATAGCTGCCATAATGTGGATTGTGAGATCACTAATACAATCGTACTATTTTCAGCCCTTCCACCATCGAATGAAGTACTAGAGAATTCCAGACTCTGCAGAGAGAGATGAACCTCCCGGACAAGGAATACAGAGGCTTCTTGGCATTGAGAATTAGGTCAGGGCTGTAGATGTGGGGCTGGGTAGCTCTGGTTTGGTGTGGAGCATTAACAGCGGTCCCCAAGGACAGACGGACACCAGGGCCAGCTGAGCAGACAGCAACTTCGGGTTCATACAAGCTGTCCCACAGTGAAATCATTTCTTTTGGGGTGTACAACAGGAAAGTTCTCACAGGGAAAGGGGTCAGGGTTTGAAGTGGGAACCTGTGGCGGGAGGGAGGCAGGGAGACCCCTAATCCATGTCAGGGGGGTGCACTATGAGGTACTTCATGTTTTACAAACTACTTTAAAACCAAAAGGCTCCTGTGTGTAGCTGCTTAGTTAAATTCTTCTTGTGCTGTGACTGGCTTGTTTCCTTGATTGAAAGACTCATCTAGTTACAGTATGCTACATTAACATTAGTGACACATGCATGATTATAGGAGACTGACCAGTCAGTATACAGCAAGAACTCAGTGCTTAAGTGAAATCCAGGTCTTTTTAATTGAAACGGTAGTTTACAAACCGTGTCATAGCTCATAGTGTCCCCACTGACAGGGAGTACGTGGTCAGCTTAGAGGGAGGTCATGTGACCGAGCAGATCCCCCAGCAGAGGGCGAGCTTTGCTCATAGACTGGACTTGATCCGATTCTTGTGGCCAGGAGTGCAAAAGTACATAAGAAAGGATAATTAATGTGAGATGTGTAACAGGGTAAGGAGTACAAGGCCAGGATCCCAGACAGCCGTGTTTTGACAAAGAACGGCGATACTCCTGAATTTCCTCGCTCTCCGAAAGATTTAGCCGAATCAGGTCATGCATTTTTAATACCCAGACTGCTATTTTTAGGGAAGCATCTTGAATCTAGTTGTATTTCTCCGCTCTACACTCCACATTCAGAGCGATTTCCAGTCCAATCCTCAGATATATTGC
Organism: Mormyrus iriodes; assembly: GCA_011763525.2. Taxonomy (NCBI): domain Eukaryota; kingdom Metazoa; phylum Chordata; class Actinopteri; order Osteoglossiformes; family Mormyridae; genus Mormyrus; species Mormyrus iriodes. The sequence goes on along the minus strand of JAAGVU020000078.1, from coordinate 13,534,138 downwards.
GTGCAAAACCCCTCAGAGCCGAGACATTGTATATTAATGACCAGTACATTTATTTACTCAGCAGATGTTTTTGTCTAAAATAATGTACAGTTGAGGAAAGCTTTGGGTCAGAGAGCAGGATGAGCCAGCAGCTGAGGTTAAGTGTCTCACCGAAAGGTCCAATGCTTATATGATTAGTTGCCAGGGAATCAGATCCACAAACTTTCGGACAAAGGCTCAGGTGGTTGAACTAAATTGCTTGTAGGCCCAGAACTTCTCCTTAGACTGCTGGAGAGGAGGCGTGATTTTGACATGGCCTGTTGCCTTTATTCAGTCCATAGCCCACTATTCAAGGTGTTCACCAATCGCAGAGCAACTGTAGGCCACACCTACCAGGAAGTCCTCGCAAGACAGTAAAACCCAAAAATCTGACCACTGATTTTGTTTGGTGATCATAGAGTGGCGAAAATAGATCCTGATTACAGGGGGATTTAAGCAGGATATCCGGGAAGTTCTAACACTAGAACGAGGAATGGTGGGGTGTCTACCTGGACACTCAGTGTCTGAACACTGACACACTTGGACAGGCTGTCTGCCATCCTCTCCGTATCGAAACAACTTCATGAGAAGGTCAAACCACCTTATCTTTTATGTGTCCTGGCTCTTGGCTGACTGATTGATGAGAGACCATCGTGTTCTGACACCCTGCACTATGCTATCACATGACTGCAGTGCAGGGAACCCATTCAGCACAGGAGTTTCCCGGCTACAGAGCACTGGGGTCATCCTGAGCTCGCCTGACTTTTTGTGTCATTCCGCTGTCCGTGTGGGTTTCCTCCCACAGCCTCAAGATGGCGATAGTGGTTATGAACCTCCCTCCTATCCCCCTGGCCCCCAGGGCTCTCTGCCTAACCAACTCCTCCAGGCAGACACTGCGTGTATAAGATTCATATCCCGGCGCTGCAGCCCTCTGTTTGCAACACTTGTATCTAACAGCAATTTACTCCCTGTGATTTGAACATGGGGGGGGGGGGTGTTAAAGTCTTCATAGATCAGAAAAAGGAAAAAAATCTCTTTATACTACGAGGGCACGGATCAGCATATGGGACATGCCTCTACACCATATTACCAATTAAGCGAGTATGATCATGGCCTGCTGCACACCTGGCCACTTCTACACTCCTTCCTAACCAGATGTTTCCCACTGATATTTTGGCCTTTAAAGCCTAAAGATTTGTGTGTGCACCCCTTATTAAAGCCATATCCCTCCAGCTGCATGCGCTCGATGTTAATCTTAGGATCTCATCCAGTTGTGAGAACAAAAATACTGATATTAAGAAACAATTATGCACTAGATATGAACCCTGTGCCGACAGACCGTTTTTGGGGGCCGACATCACAGTGAAGCGTTTAACTGCAGCCATGCCTTGGAACGCGCGAGGCGGGGGCCACCTTTCTGCAAAATGTCACCAGCCCGGAGGCCAGCAGGGACTCTGCAGGGTAAAATCCAGGATAGACCGGAACATTTAATTTTTGAAATGTGCTCGATAGATTCTTTTGCGAGATGATACCTGTGACATTAATGCTAATTAGCCCAAACGAACAGCGTCTTTGAGAGACAATGGAATGTTCTGGTAAATTAATCCCATGTTTTTGCATCAGAAGACAGCAGCACCAGAATCGGTGAGCATACAGGACTGCAGAGACGTTGCAGGGCCCTTCCTTGGCACCGCGGGGCTCTGCCGCCAGCTCCGCCATGGATCTGCCGTGGATCGTGCTCAGCCATATATTGCTGTACCTCACTCAGGGGGGCGGTGATCGCCCAGATTCGCATCCGGTGTGCCTTCACCACCCGAGGATGTGTGTGGGGGGGTGTGAAGGGTCCAGTGGCAATGTGACTGCTGAATATGTGATTTGAACTGGTGACCTTCCAATCATAGGCACAAAGGCCTAACCCACTGGGCTGAACATCTCCCTCCAAACTACAGTCATGGAATTTTGCAGTCTGTCTCCAGGTAACCGACTGCAGGCATCTGACTGCACCCCTGGATTCATTAGGTTGATTCCTCCCAGAAGAGTCTGATTAGACTCTATGGCCTATTGTGGCTTGAGTCAAATCATTCACCTGATTTTCATAATAAATATACTAAACTGGGCTACAATTGGGGGGGCGCATTTAAAAACTGGAAAAAAACCTTGTATGGATCTTGAAAAGATGTTTCTAAGACCAAAGTATCTTTGTTGATAGATTACTCCATTGTTCAAGATTTTTTCTTTGGGAAAAATATAGCCATTCATAAATCCTTCCAGGACCTGAAACAAGTCAACCACTGAATCATTACCGTTTTGACTGTACATTATAATATAAAATAGATCATGTATTAAACAAATAATTTTCTTCGCAGATAACATTTATTAAGCAGGACATCCACTCAACAACAATTACGTCCATCTGTAATTTTAAAATATAAACCTGCAAATGTTCCTCAGTCTCTAGTTTGCATTTGCAAACCAGCAACAGTGTGATAGACATCAATCCCTAAGGAAGAGACAGAACAGGCTGTTTGAAAAGCAGGACGACATATTTAGGAAGACAGAACTGCGAGCAGAGGTAATTATCCGTAACATAAATGTAGAGTTCGTGTCAAAAATACATAATTATGTAATTTGCTGTACGTGACTCACGGCACAGCCTTGCCAATAAGATCCTGATAAGATAGTTTCCAAAAGCATTCCTCCGGAGAACCCCGTGGTGTGTCGTGACTAGGTAAAGTTTAAATCCTGCTGAGAGTGCTTGAAGGTAGGCAGCGTGCCTGCACGGCGACGCACTTCCCCTGCAAACACGCCCCCATGTGCAGATGCTGTTACAGCCACCCACCACAAGGGGGACGCCAAGAACGAACCAAGGAATTTCACCTTTCAATCAAAACAATTAAAATCAGTTCAATTGTTATGACGATCGCCTGCGTCACTCCATAACCTCCCTTATATTATTTGGAAAATAGCCATTCAAAATGCAGACATGCTTTAGGACAAGTTGATTGCTCTAATACATCACATAGGCTATATACCCCGTGTATTATTAGCTGTCTATATTAATTTTACAGCCATAATTTATACATAATTTATACATCTAACTGATGCTTATTCCAAAACAATGCTGTATTATAGCCTCGGCAGAAATTCTTAAATCTAATACAAATATAATTTACATAATCCACAAATCTGCCGCTTTTTTATTTGTTTGGATTTTCTCTCTATCACCCCCCCCCCCCCACACACACACACACACACAGAGTTTGTCAGTTCATTTTCGATGTAATAAGTAATGCGACAGTCTCCCCGCTGACGTTGGGCGTAAATGATAATTACTGAAGCGAAACCCTAGCGTTGTGAACTTAAAATACTTAAAGTACTTAAAATAACTCGGGTGCCGGCCGCACTCTCATTGCTGCGCCCCACGGACACTTAATGGCATTTTTACGTATTGCCCGTTGTAAATAAACTGTCTGGGGACCTAATTAGCCAGCAGTTAGATGTGCGCATGGCTACAATAGTTTCTGCACTGGGGGGGAAAGGTCAGCTTACTCGCTGCTGCGTAAACTCTCCGTCCACATGTCGGTACTTCTTACGAAACGCCCGGACTCTCTGAGTGGAACGTCGTGAAAAGAAGAACGAATCCGTCATTAAATGTAATATCCGTCTGACTTAAGTCGACGTCAGAGCAAGGGAACAAACTTTCTCATTTTTTAATTATTCTTTTATTTCCTTTTTTAATTTTCCAAATTTTATCCTGTCTGTTGATCTGAAAATAAGAGAACCTGCATTTCATTAACGAGAGTGAACATCTCCGCCTTACGAGATAGTACGTTGGCTTCTGGCACGTTCATGACCCAGATGTGGATATCACGACAGTCCCCTTAATGGTTGTATAAGAAAAAAGGGAAGACGGAGCTTGTCTTATCTAGCAAATGAGAAAAATGAAGAAAAAGGGGGGCCTGTCAGAGTCACTTCTACGTCACCCAAGCGATGTGGGCGTGAGGCAAAAAAAGCATCACCACCCTTCACTTAATGGGTTGCGCTACTTCTGTCTTCATCGCCTCATAGTCCGCGATAAAAAGCGTACAGGAAAACGAAAGGCAACCGTCGCTGCCACTGGACGCTGTGGCAATGTGTGGTGCGCAAAATCTACTCCAGCTTTTCTTTACAGCTATTTAAGATGTGCAAACTCCAATGGTTTTACTAAACGTAGGATGGGATTAACTTTGACCGGCAGATATATCTCACTGTTTCTTGTTGTACAGTTGGGTGAGTATCGGACTATTTATTTTCATTACCCTAAAATATAATTGCATGTTTGAGTGTATTGTCCGCGTTAGTTTACAACCTGACCTGCATTTATAACGAATAACGTGAATGAAACACAAATCATACTAAGTGAAAACTGGTTTTTATTTATAATGCTTGCACAAAAATATGTTATATGCAAAATATACTTAACCTGCTTACACGTATTATTTTAAAAATAATCGATACGACCGGTTGTGCTTCATAACAATAGCGAATGCACCAAACGTTAAGGATCAACGCAAAATCAAATATATTGGGTATTTGTGGACGCACTTTCGATTTTGCATTTATACGCATCTTGTTTCTTTCAGTTCGCCCGATAAACTCTAATTTTTTGCCATCAGACTTTGCAGGCTATGATCGATGCACTGACTCTTTTTCCTTTACTAAATTTAAAGAGAACTACATTAGAGCTCTTAAAACACATTGCATAACGTTACAGCTGGAGACGTACCCTGCGCTCGCATCTTAATGAACTGACAGCAGCAGGCACGGATGGCATAAATATTTCACACCTTGGAGTGCGAGTTATGGTAGAAATGTATTTTCTTGCGAATCTGCATCGCCTTGCAAACGGTGGAGTCGTTTGCAAAGCAGGTCACCGGTCATCTGTCATGAGTTTGTACATTTTAGGAGAACGCTTAGAACCCCGGTTACTCAGTTACGCAGCAAGCCTTTGCACCAGAATAATTATCCCTGGAATCCACAAAATAAATAAATAAATAAATTACAATGTTACACGCTCTGTAGGCATGTGCGGCTGCGTTTTTATCTTTGAATGAAAATATTAATATTTACAAAAAACGATTCGTTTTCCACTGGAAAATACTTATTTTTCCAACGTGACATCTCGTGCTCAAAATTGGGTCAAATGTACAATTAAACGGTAAATATGGGGATTGCGAATTTTACGCAAATAAGAAATAAAAACAGAAATAATGCTATATAAAGATACTATATACATTAATTTTCCAGATTATTTCTATCATGATCAGTCTATACGCTGCTACATCTTATTGTTCGCAGGACTCCAACCACGTTTTTCAAATTTTTCGGTACCAAACATGCAGTACTAAATTGTAATATCTAACAGCTCTGTCTAGACTTTTAGAGAAAAAAATCATTGAAAAAATATCGAAATATTTCTGGAGATTAAAAAACAAACGGGTCTTACAGCCGGTATGCATTAATAATATAGTTTACGTATCGCAAGCAGGAATGTATTGGAAATAAAATGCTTCTATTTGGTTCGATTGCCGAACGAACATGCATATAGAATAAAATTACTTAAAGTGACGCTCATACTATAGATTTACCTTATATATAGAAATATTGTGAATATTGTGTTGGATTGATTTTCCCGAACCGAATTGGCTGGTTGCAGATTCCTAGGCTAAATGAAGTAATTAATCCCTCCGACTTTAAATCTGGTACAAAGTCATCTGCAGAAGTTGCGCTCCTTGGCTGTAATTTTCTCAGAATGTATTGTTTGACTTGGTGTCGTTATCCTATAGTATAACTTTATAACACGCAGGTTTTATATTAATATTAGTTTTCTGCGGTGTAGAGGCACTGCTTTATACAGTTGTAACTGTATTTCCTTATTACACTGACTAACCTGCTGTTAGGGACACAGACACACACACACACACACACATATGTATATATAATATACATCGTATATGTATGTATAATTTACTTGTACACTGTAACATAGTATAATTTGTTTTGTTTATGTTTAAAATATCTTAAATGTTCAGCATTAAGCGATAGGACAGTAACTTCTGAAGTGCTGGAATGACCTTCCCCCCACCCAAATTTAAGAAAAAATCTATTCAACCACTCCACTAAAAGGATATCCCCATTCTTCTATAAATACCAGCAACTGTTCCTGGCATTTTCACCATAACTCTGACGGTTTCACTACGCAGACAAAAGATGTAAGTTTAATTTGAAGCAGATTGACCTTGCCTTTATCTTGTATAATTTGTCGTTTTTTTCGATCATTAAAGTAACAAAAATGTCTTATTATTATTATTATTATTATTATTATTATTATTATTATCTTCTTCTTCTTATTATTATTATTATTATTGGTGTTGTTCTTCTTTGTAGCAATATTATTAGTACTATAATTCTGCGCCGTAGTCGTTTAACGTGCGCACAATTGCTGCTTAATGTCCGTCTTTTTGTTCTCACAAATTGGACTGATTATTCGTGCCAGAGCGGCTCTACCTCACGTCCACTTCTATCAGCACTGATGAGGATAAATAACACGTACGAGGTTCCGCAGTTTGACCGCAGCCACTCAACCGGAGAGCTTGTCAAATTGTTACAATCTGATCAATTGACTAAATCTCGTGCTCAACGAACCGCGAGCGGCCGGAAGGAAAACACATGCTTCCCAATAACTGGCTCCTGCACGAAAAAAAAATGTCCGGCCAAGATTAGAGAGGCAACCTTTTTTAGGTTGCATGTCCCTTGTGTGCGCCAGTCTTTGAGCTCCGCCCCCAAAATAATTGAGGAAGGTCTTTCTCATGAATACGAGAGCTGCAAGAAGGTACCCTCGCCCAGACATAAGCTCACACAGTGTGTATATCGGACCCCTTTACCCTCTACTGTAAATGAAGTCCCACCCCACCCCTCATGCACGGTAGCACAAAGAAACGCACCTCCCATCTAGACTCTAGACGAATTACCTCATCTTTCTTCCGTCGCTTCCAGCTCGCGGACTAAGTAACCTGCGTGGTGTTATCTCTGCAGTCACAGGGATGGGCGGATAAGACAATGAATGTGGCTCACTATCTTCAAATCATTGTGAGAATATGTGTACTACTCTCGGTGCATATACTACAGTAATCGAATGATCTATGGAAATTTCAAATCAAATTGTGCATTGCAAAAAATAAAACAATTTTAAGTGTTTTATTATGTGTGTCAAGTGATTTGCCTAAAACATGTTGATAAGGCATACATTATATAACTGCAAATATGACTATAATCGCGTAAATTGTTTTACTCATGAAGTGGCGTAATTACAATAGGTTTAGTTTGACCATTACAAATTTTATTACCACTATTAACGCGTAATGTTTAACATAGAAAATAATACATGTTTCCCCCTCTAATTTCAGTGTATCTGCTTCAGGAGGTGGGGGCTACAGGGAAATGTGATACTGTATTTAAAGGTTTCTCAGATTGCCTGCTCAGACTGGGCGAAAACATGGTGAACTACCCACAGGAGCTGGACGATCGAGAAAACCTACAGACCATCTGTTCGTAAGTTGCGCTCTTCACCCTGCAGACTTCGCTTTGTACGGCAAGGGACACGTGCACCACGACCCAGTTAACGCAGACGGGGATTGGGAGACAGATGGCACGAGACTCCGCATTAATTCGGAAGCGCCAGAACCAGCAGCGGGTGTGGGTGTTCATGCAAGGTCCACATTCACATCGCACCCATTAATTGCAACCAGATAGACCAGCCTTACAAAAAGGGGGCGGTGGGGTCAGCGTCATTTACGGGTATTGCACTACTGTGATGAATTCTCAGAGCTCTGGCGTCGCCGTCACTTATCAGTAACAAATTGGAATGCCGTGCCCAAACACAATTGCATGTAGTTTGACGGTTATTAAAATTCTTACGTTTATATTATTTTGAATCGAACTATTGAACCGAATTGCAAATAAAGCGTTTGTTAAAAGACAATTTTATTTATGATTTACAATATTTTGGTTCCTGATGCAATAATTTTTTTGAGTTTTGTATAATTTTTTTTCTATTAAGTCACACCTCATAAACGGAAATTGCTAGCAAAAAATATTACTGAGTTCAATTTGGATAGGAACGGATAAGCATGTGGTTCTGCGCATGTCTCTGCAAACCGTAGCTCGAAAATAGGTTACGACGCTGGTCAGGTGCGTCTCCTTGCCAGCATGCCGCACTACTGTGCAGGACAGAATAGATTGAAAGTGTTTGATTTCCCATGGGGAGACAAGATTATAACAGGGATACTGCAATGAAGGCAAAATCAGGAGTCCCTGGTGTTTCGAGCTCTGATTATTTATTGCGAATATATAAACTGGGGAAACAACCTCATTCTCAATCAAGATGAACGGCACCGTCAGAACACAAAATAATCTAGTTATAAGACGATTCAACGTCCAAGCGTGCACCTCACAGACCACAATTCAAGCTGAAGCGCTGAAAAATGTCAAATACAAGAATATTGCGAACGTTAAAATGTCTTAACATCAAAATAAATAAACGTATTTAACTGATTAAATATTCACAACAAACGTAGCTATGACGATGATTATACAGACCAGAGTATAATTTTTACAAGATTTACAGATTACAATTAAAATACGTAGTAATACATTCCTTTAAATTATTTAATTAAATGTTTTTCATAGCCAAAATTAGAGATGTACCCTGCCTATTATTATGTTTATTATTATTATTATTATTATTATTATTATTATTATTCCAGAAATCCATCGTATAGTTTCCCCATTTTGATTACTATGATATAAACATCCTCGTTTTTCGTTTGTTTTTTAGATACTGGGATGACTTCCACGCCTGTGCCACTACTGCCCTCGCGGATTGCGAAGGAGGGGCGACGGAGCTGTGGGAAAAACTCAAAAGAGAATCCAGAAACCTGGAGTTCCGCGGTAGCCTGTTTGAACTGTGCGGAGGAGGCAATGGGGCGTCGAGACCAAGCGGCCGCTGCAGCGCCACGATGCTTCTAACGGCACTTCTCGCTCTAGTGACATGGCTCGCTTTCTAAGAAGCAAAAAAAGTTAAAAATGAAATAAGAAGAGCAAAAAAGGAAAACAACATAATACAAAAGAAAAAGACTACCATCATGAAAATAATAAGAAAAACGTTTAGCGATCAAATTCACCCAACTGTATACCTAACTGGAGTTGTATACACCAGAAAAACAACTTTATTCAGACGAGACGACATGCTGATATTGAATCAAACACCGGCAGACCGTCCTCTGGAGATTCTCCGGGATCTTTGACCTGGGGTCAATTTCAACACACGTTTATTTCAGCAGCGCTTCAACAGGAATTACTACAACGAAGGCATCTCACTCAAACACAGCTGTGGTACCTACATCAGTTGATTCACAGGACAAGGAATTCAGCAATATTAACTGTAGGCAAATAAAAAGCGTATATTGTGTAGATAAACACCATTAAAAGCACAATCTGATGTCCCAGCTTATACTATGGTTAAATCTCACAAGTAGCGGCCATAATTCTATTCTTAACAATACATTACAAAATGCAGAATTGCAATTAATCCCAGGTCTGCTTCTACACGATCCAGTAATAAATGTGTTTATTTATATATTTCCATTTGCCAAGTGCATCACGTCAAGCCAAGTAAAAAAATGGAGACCGACGAAGGATATTACTGCTGTGATCAAGTTAGACTCACACGAGCACTGTCCGAACAACGACAGCAAAGGGAATAAGGAAATGCAAAAACCGAGGACCCTAAACTATGGAAGACTGAGTAGCCTGATATATATGATATATACATATATGATATATATGAGATATATATATATATATGTGTGTGTGAAGAATGATGTGACTGTTTCCACTGCACTCCACACGGTGTTTCCGACATTCCATACGTCCAGATGAAAAAAAGAGATGTAACGTCACCACGACATGCAGACTGCGAAATTAATTAGTGGAATGGAGTGAAATTTGCTAGCTTTATTTGATGTTGCCAAGGCATAGATCACGTTTCACTGTATTTTGTTTGTTCGTTTATAGAGATGTTGCATATAATCCCTAACTATTCCGAAAGTATAAAAAGATGAAGGGGATCTATATATATATCGAATCATTTTCAGAAAAAAAACAGAGATAACTAAACCCTAAAGATTTTAAATCAGAGTACTTATTATATAGGCATACTAAAAACCAGATTGCTACAAAGTATAAAAATATATTAAATAAATCAGTTATTGTTTGAAACTTAAATGTGTGGTTTCTTCGGGGGGAGAACAGGCCGATTGAGAGTTCAGTTCGGTCATTCCAAGTCAGTCCGAAACTAAACTAAAAGCCATTATAACTGGGTCATGCACGCAGAACAGTTTTCAGTCATTTAAATGCTCTGTAGGCCTAATGGATTTAGTTTACTTTCTTGTTTGATATATCGGTTGTGTACCGTAGTCATTCGTTTGCCAGTTATCTTTAATCTTATACATGTAAAATTGATACTGGGAGTGGAATGTGGAAAAATGACGAAATAACGGACCATAGTTCTATAACGACAAAGACAACCTGTTTTCATAATTAATAAGACATTTCTGATTGAGTGGCCGGAGTCCCCCCTCCCTCGGGGTTGGCGGAGAGTCAATTTCCGTCAACGACCTATTTTTAGCACAGACTCTGCGGTTTTGTTAGACTACGTTTTAAATGACTACCATTTAAAAAATCTTGTACTGATTTACTAATTTAACTAGTGTAAACGTTTGATGTAATAGAGAAACAAAAATGCAGCGTGACTGGGAAATGAAAATATATAAATGAGATATAATTTTTATAATAACAACCAGCATATTGTTCAATATAAATAGATGGTTAGTCTCAACATTTCTGTAACATCCGAACAATGCAGCTATATGTCGTTATTCTTGGCGCAAAAATGACAAAAGATTAACCAATAGGCCTAATGTGCGTTAGTATAATGTGTAAGACTAAATATATTTGAAACTTGTGTTTAGCATGCTGTAACTGAAATTGTATTTTGGATTTAAAAATGATTAATCGCAGACAGCTATTTGCAGCCCTTCGTTATTGTAATTTGTATGGTGATTTTGACTGCATAGAAACAGTACCTTTATTCCCTTATACGCTGAAGATTACAAAATGTTTTATAGACCTAAGACTTAAGACATGAAATTATTGACTTTGCATCGACGTTATTAAGTTTACTGGACGGTAGCTCTGAAAACGCAAGATTAAATTCCAAAAACTATAAATATTGAATTAATTTTAAAAAAATCGTTTGTAATTGCATTTTGTTAACACCATTTCCCTCGTGTTTTACCTTTTTGCTCTTAAAAAAAGATCGCAAGGTGCCCGCTATTTTATTATTCCGGTTTGTCATTTATTCTCGTACACAATTTTGCAGGCGAAAGAGCTCGTATCATAAACCGGAAAAGAAATCTCGTTAAGTGTCCTTTCCTGTGATCAAACAGTAATAAATAACCTAGACATTTAATAAATTACTCATGAATTACTTATATACAATAACCACAAGAGTGAATTACAATTTTACCCTCTAGCCTACCCGGACTGGAGTTTGAAGAAAAAATCGTCAGATTCAATTTTCCATTAATTTCGGTGAACCCAAAAGAAATACACAGCATAAAAACAGTTATATTTGCACCTGCAAAATTAAATACATTTGAACACACAGCAGTCATTGCACATATTGCAAACATGTTCAAATTATAAGTGCTTTTAAGGTATTTTTCACAAACATACAATAATGGTCCATAGTTCTACTGAGGGACAAAAATATCATATTTAAGCGCTCAGAGGGAGTCGCCCCGAAAGATGTAAAGCATCATTTTATTAGGATACGAGATGATGAAGTGGCTGGTTAGTGATTTGTAGCGTTCGCATTATGTGACTTGTAACGTTTTGATATACTGATTTTTAAATAGTGCGCCCGATTCTTCTACGATAACTCACACCATTAGAGGAATGCGTGTAAGGAGGTCTGGAAGGGCGGGGAAAACACTGTAGAGAGAGACTCCAAACTATTAGGCAAACGTTGTCGACCTCGCCCTTGCCTGAATGGACAAACTCCTGTCTCTGATTGGTCTGATACTCCCGTCATTTGATAGGAGGACCGACGTCTCCAATGCAGCCCAAGACGAGTAAACAAACAGCATAAAACATTAACATGGTCTGGGCTATGGATAAAAACAACCGATTGACCGAGAAACTGCCATTATCTACACCACAAACAGAGCAGGATTCGCAGAAAAAAGAGCATCTGCCGGTTCAACTTAGTCATTTTATTGTTCTGCAAAAAAAATCAATACTTCCAGATTATTGTTCTCCTCTCTGTGGTTTTGTGTTTTTCAGCAGTTTACTTGCAGAATCATTTACTGCGTATGTTGGTTTCCTCTGGGTGTATGAAGGACATGGCACTTGTAGTAAAATCTTTCCATGTTAAAGTAGGTAGGATAATGGCCGATTCACGCGCAGTTGATGTCTGTGATATGCACTTCCAGGTCGAACAAAGTGTGTGCACACATACATGTGGGTGACTGGATTATTGTGGCTTGTTACTCACATATTATCAGGCTTTTTCAATGTATTCCTTTTCTTGAATTATTTATGTTTTATATTTTTTCTGCCAATGAACCTGTCAGTCCTCATTATTCAGGCGATGCATTCTGTAGAAATTCTGCTGGTTATAGAATTGGCGAATAACATTGCGAGCCCAAACATGCTCTAGGACACTTTGCCAGTCTGGCTCTGGCCTGCTGGAACAATGGTCTTCAGGCAAATCCCATTGATCATGTGGATATGGGGGTGGGGTACCATCAGATCAGGTATGCATACATTTGCACTTAAAAGTGCCGTAGCGAATAATTAATGTCTGTGCAAGATGGTGTCCTCTCATTCACGCTTCACCTACACAGACAAGTCCGCTTCCGACCGTGGCGGCTGACGTACGGAAGCTGCAAAACAACAACTAGTTCTGAAATCAAATGGCAGCCACTGGGAATGTCCGCACCAGTGCATTTTGGGATATGCACCCTATTTTTTTTTTACAATGGAGCGTTCCGTTCAGAATGATGCAGGGGGGAGGTGGAATTGCAGAAATATTCTGACTTCACATTGATGAACATCTTCTGGGCAAGCGACGCAAACAGAGCAATTTTAGATTTAAGGAACATGTTGTTGTGCTTTTATTCATCCAAACAGCACTGTGCCATATCGCCTTCATACGACACAGATGACGGAACGCGATTAGCGGCAGAGGGAGGGGGGTGTTTCAGGCTCTGCCAGGGAGAACGAGAAGTTGGGTGCTCTTAGATTACTGATAGTTATAATATGGCTGCAACTTGCATCACAAAACCCTGGTGGCTTCCGGTGCGATTTGCAGAGCCAATGTTACACTGCAGAAGCATTAATAATGCAGGCTTTTGGGGTATTTTTATATTTCTGCCTGAATCTCAGGCATCATTTGGAGAGGGAGAGGGCCAGTGGCCACTGGCTAAGTGCCACATACAATAGCATCGATAATGGTTGCTACATACAGTACGGTAAACAAATCTATAGACTTTATCTATTTGATGTTGGGCTTGACACGTTGTAGCAAACAGACTTTTGGTGCATATATACTTTGGGGCTTTCTGGTTCAGTATAACGTGTTAGCTGGACTGAAATAAAAAGCTGCAGTTAATTACACGTTAGCTAGTGAATCATACATTAGCTAGAAAGTCACGAGTTACCTAGCAAATCATAGGGTAATACATGATTATTGTAACACCAACCAAGGTGCTTTCTTCAACCCATGTGCAAAATCTGAAGAACAAATGTTCAAAACAGCACAGGCCCACATTATACACTCACCTAAAGGATTATTAGGAACACCTGTTCAATTTCTCATTAATGCAATTATCTAATCAACCAATC
>JAAGVU020000078.1:13468659-13510191 GCA_011763525.2 Mormyrus iriodes | reverse complement strand
GTAACTCCAATTAACCTCAGCATGTTTTTGGACTGTGGGGGGAAACCAGAGTACCCGGAGGAAACCCCACGACGACATGGGGAGAACACGCAAACTCCACACACATGGAACCCGGGCACAGACGCGAACCCTGATCCCAGAGGCGTGAGGCAACAGTGCTAACCACTGCACCACCGTGCCGCCCCTGTTGTTGTTATGAGTTGTCATTTTTGTACTTCACAATCTTGTAATAGCGGCCGGATTGTAAGCTGTATGTAGTTATATAAAGTAAGGGATCCTGTTAGGCTTGACTTTCTACTTTCTTCTTCTCCATCAGCCTGATATTCTGTGGTGGAAAGTTTAAGGCTGTTTGCTAAGAAGCCCTTGAACCTGGAGCAGGCCAGCGTCACAGAGACACCAGACTGCTGAGAGAAAGGGTGGAGCGGCTTTGTGCGGAAGCCCTGATCAAAGCGGCAACCTCGGGGCAGCAAGGCGTCAGCAGTCAGAATCTGCTTCGTGTTCCACTCTTTCAACATGGGGCTAGAATACCTCAAAGGAGGACTTTTATTATGAAAGCTGTCCTCCTTCACACCTGTTTGACACGTCATGGGAAATAGATGTTAATGCCTAAGTAATGGCTGGATGACAATGAGTTACACGGCTGCTGAGAGGGACGTCATGATGAGGGCTGTGTCTGACGCCGTTCAAGGTCCATTTGGGGTTTTTCCTAATTACTCTCCTCTCACATGGTTCGTTTAATCTCCACTTGCAGTCAGGTCCGTGCGTGCGCCTCACATCTTCCTCTTCACCATCCCACTTGGGGATGCGCTCATCCCACTGACGCAGGTTGCTGATTCTGGGGGAGTTCGACCCCCATGTCCTTCAGGGATGCTCTGCGGGTCCCGTGCTGCATGCTGGTAACTGGGAGCGATCCTCACTTGGCTGATAGGGGGGTGACAACAACACAATAGAGTTATTTTAAACGTTTTAAAGATTTAAGAAAGGAATGAAAGATGAGCATTTGAAAGGAAATAGGTAGATGAGGGATAATGAGAACAATGGAAAGTAGGCGGGAGTCAACAGCTGGAGAGAGAAGGGAGAAAGAGAGAAAGTGAAGGAGAGAGAGGGTGATTGAGAAGGATAGAGAGGGGGAAAGTGAGAGAGTGAGGGAGAGAGACGGAGAGGAGGAATGTGGGGGAAAGAGGAAGAGTGAGGATAGAGAGGGAAAGGGGGAGACGGAGATTTAGAAGGGGAGAGAGAGGGTGAAAGTGGGAGGGAGGGGGAGAGAGAGGAGGAATGTGGAGGAAAGAGGAAGAATGAGGGAGAGAGAGGGGAGAGAGTGAGAGATAGAGGAGGAGAGAGGGAGATTGAGAGGGAGAGAGAGGGAAAAGAGGGGGAGGGAGAGAGAGGGTGAAAGAGGGAGAGAGTGAGAGAGAGGAGGAGAGAGGGAGATTGAGAGGGAGAGAGGGAAAAGGGGGAGAGAGGGAGAGAGGGTGAAAGAGGGAGAGAGTGAGAGATAGAGGGGGAGGGAGGGAGATTGAGAGGGGGAGAGAGGGCAAAAGAGGGAGAGAGAGGGCGAGAGAGGGAGAGAGTGAGGAAAAGAGGGCGAAAGGGAGAGAGGGAAGAAAGAGAATGATAGAGAGCGGCAGAGGGATAGAGTGTGACAGAGTGTGAGAGGGACAGGAGCAGGACCCCGAGAAGCTGCATCGTGGCCGGGTGTCGCAGGCGGCGTATGACACACAGAGGGGCGTCAAAGGCGGCCTTACTCACTTGAGCAGGTCCTCACGCAGGCTGAGTAATCACACTTGTGTTTACACAGCCCGATGATGGGGGGGGCGTTTAGTATGCCAGGCCGGCCATTCCGAGATGCAGCAAGCTGACATTGAACCCTCTGCAGATTTCTACACTCTCAGCAGCGACGGGCCAGCAGGCAGGCGGCCAAATTGGATTCTCTGGCTGTATTTTTTCCCCCTTTTTTTTCCATCCAGGTCGCCCTCTTCTTGGCGGATGGGGGAGCGGGAGGAACCCGGCGAAGAGATTCTGCCTCTGACACGGCGAGGGCTCGGAGCCGTCCTCAAAGCTGCGGGGGTCTGAGATACGTCAGCTTTTGTTTTCCACGCAGGAGTGTAAAGATGCTCCGTGTGTAAATGGTGCTTTTTTTTAAGCAGATGGTGACTTAGCGGAACCGCAGAGCATTCAGAGGACAGGCGGAGTGTCACCATTGATCCAAAACTTTGTCCTCTTCCCTTGTGGGGAAGAAAATAATTGATTGATCAAACAAGTCACATACGTTGGAGCCACTGAAATGAGCTTGTAAATGAGTTATTGGTGGGTTATTTGGACTTTTATTGTGAAAACAAACATGACGGGTGATTCTGCAGTTCTGGTATCATCCACACAAATACCGTTACAGAACACTGAGAGGAGATCGCAGCCATGCAAATGGGTCAGTTGACCCTGAGGGTCAGGTCACATGCAAATGGCCGGTACCATCCACCACAGACACAGCGAACGGTCAGTCTGTTCCTCAGGCTGGAGAAGGCTTATAACTTTGAGGGATGACTCTGAGGCTGTTAAGGGTATGTTTACGCAGCGTGTCTCAGTTGTGGATGCTGGTGGGGAGGGCACTACGTAAGAGTGAGGAGGTTTGTGAGCATGACAGACACAGTGACGTCAGCAGGGCAGCAGGCGTGAGAGGGGTGTATGCGAAAACACAGATGTCACAGAAACAGTGACGTTCACGGGGGGATGGTGGTGAAGAATCACGTCAGGAGGGTGGGACGAGGAGGTGGGGCCCGGTGGCTGCCGTGCATGACGAAAGCATGTGCCGCGGTCCCATGCTGGCGGGGCTCTCTTTGCCCTGCGTATGGTGCCCGTGAGGATTCCAGCATCTGAAATATAGCAGGGCAGGGGGGCGGGGGGGCAGGTATGGAGGAAGGAACAACCCAGGATTCTATGACAAAATTAGAGCGAGGGGGGAGACGGAGAGATGGAGAGACGGAGAGGGACTGTGTTACAGTAACTGCTCAGCTTTACACAGCCTCATCATTGATGGGGGGCCCGGGGTTACAAGGAGCTGCCAGGGGGACCGAACCACATGGGTTACGTGATAAGGATGAGGATGTTTGTGTGTGTGTGTCAGTGTGCGTCTGAGTGTGTAAATTCCTCTGACACACACACTATTCCTTCCAGAGGCTGATCCCAGATCAGAGCACATGCTCAGTGCTACATGGAGCCAGGCAGTGGGCCCCGCCCACACAGAGAGCGTCATGAGCAATCAGCAGCGGGACCCGGCCGCCACCCACCCTGGCGCGCCAAGCTGGCAGCACGCGCCTGAGGCGGCAGCAGGTACGGGAGCTGTGCTGGCCCATTAACGCACTTTCTTGTGATGTCAGATTGCCTGTGGCGAGGAGGGCGGGGTGGGGGCCGTCCGCACTCCTGCTTCCAGCTCCATCCACTTTCTACACAACCCCCCCCCCACCATGTCAGCACGTGAGCGATGCGATCCCACGTCACAGCGGCGAGGACACCTTCATCCGCCTGGACACCTCCCTTCCCGTGTGTGAATCACCGCCATCTAAAAATACCTGCCCCGGATTCGGCGAGCCGGTGCAGGCCGGATTCGAGATCGGCAGAGCCAGATCAGCTCGCTTTACAATCCCCCTAAAAATGCCGCATAACAGCGCCTGGGTCAGGCCTGGACGCCACGAGCCGTGCTTTGCCCCGGAGGTCGTCCCAGCTCCATCAGAGCCTGCTGTTTATTCGGCGAGAAAACATTAGTCCCAAGTGTATCGGGTTTAAAAGTGGATCAAGGAGAGGAATTAATCACCGACACAAGCCGTGTCCCAGCGATTAAAACAAAGACAAAAATAAGCTTGCTGAGTGTAAATATACATGTATAAATCTGTCTTTTGCTGTTTATTATGCTAGCTGATCCATGTGAGCATATCCTGGGCAAATACACAACGATGGAAAGTGAGGACAGATGATCTAAAGTGGAATCCAAAAAGGCACTGCTGGACACATGTCACTGGATGCTGGCAGAGACGGGGATAAGAATCGAACCCCCCACCCTCGAGGTGTGAATGCCCTCCCTTTAGTAAGATGTGCCTTGACCCACCTGATGACATGTTGCTGTCATGTTCTGCTAATGAGGACCGGTATAATATGCAAGACTTTTCAGCTAACTGTTCTTCCATTGTTGTTTTGAACGACACAACAAATGTCCGGTCCATGTGCCCTCAGCCTCACGTCCCATTGGCTAGTCCGTCTGCCCCAGTCTCTCGGTGATGTTTGCTCCCAGGGTCTCGTTTTAGTTTCTCAAGCTTCATGAGCATCACTCGCTTGTAAATACAAGCACGAATGTGAACCTCAGGACTGCCATTTCTTCCAGTCGGGGTCGCCGTAGCGGGCGTCCGGCGGGCCAGACGGGGGGTAGACAGCAACCAAAGCAGTGGCACGTCGGGAGCGCCGCGTGATTCACGCTCGAAGCGCGTCCGACACCCCGACGCCGCGCGACTAAGTGAAACACCTGTCAGCGATTCTCACTGAAGCACAGCTTGGGTAAAATGTGCCTCTAATATGAGCTGGATTTCCATGGCAACCGTGCCTTACTGCCGCGTCTCAGAGCCCGCGATCCAGAATTCCAATTCTGCCTCTCTGGCTCTAATGGAGATCCGACTCTGTCCTCGTGATCTGAGCCCCGCGGAGACCAGCAGCAGCTCCCTGCGGACAAATAAACGAAAAAATTATTTTTAAAAAGCGCACTAGAAAGTGTGATCTGTGAGGGACTGTGTCCAGGTTTCATTTCAGGATCTGAATCGACGGCCTCAGTCTCTGCTGCAGTAAATTAATAATTTTTTTTTAATTTGTGATGATTTTATCTGTTGCTGTGGCCCCTACACAATATAATTGCCCCCCACCCAGAAAAAAACCCCTGCAGTGACTCGGTGAGCTGGAAGGATAGCTAACTGCAGATAGGGTAGCCTCCCCCCATTGCCACTGTAAAACACTGAGGGGGGGGTGCAATAGTTTTCACGAGGAACATGTGACTGCCAGTGTTTACCATCACGCAGGTAGAACTGCCACCTGCAGATCTGTCATCGGACGCGGGGATGGGAATCCGAGGGAAGTTTTATCCAGAATCATTCCAGCAGGATCCAAAGGCAGCATAGCTGCATCGAGATGGGAGCTCGTTAAGCTCCAGTGAGGGTGAGGAAAGGTCTGGAAACTGTGTCTGCCTCGAAGTGCTCCTCTTGACACCACACACACTTTCTGCCTCAGTCGTACAAGAATTTGGAAAGTATATTCCGAAAAGATCAACAGCTTTGTCCCTGAAAAACTGCACATAGACAGCATGTTAAATGCCGTGTCAGAATAAGGGGTCTTTCGAGACTCGATTTAGATTAAAAACCTTCATTTCGTGCTAAAATTTGTAATGAAAATCCAATTGCAGAGCATGACCCGGAAGTGCAGGAAAACGCTCGGATGGAGAAATGTGAGGCTTTGGAAAGTAGAATCGCCCCAGATTGTCTCAGCAAAGATACAAATTCTTCTGGATGAAGTTTTTGCAGAAATGAGATCCTCCATCAATCAGGAAGAGGGGCAATGGCACACGGCCTCATCCTTTGAGATGAACGGACGAAGCTCAAATAATTTACATATAAAATCATCCAACTTTCAGAAACAGGGGCTTGAGAAAATTACAAATGGCTCCAATCTATTACCCAGGTTAAACTATTATAGGAATGATGAAATGGCTCTCAAAGCGAGAGCGAATACATTATCCTTCAAAAGCAGGATCTTGTCCCAATCATCAATGTATCTATTCTGTTCATATCTTGAAATATTTTTGTATTGTGATTTACCGCAGGAATGATGGGCCGGCAAGGAAGCGACCTGGACCCATAAATGCACGACAGGCTTTGCGCATTCCGATCAAACACAGGTGTGTAGGGTGGTGAGATACCATGGCAGGCCAAGATACGTCAGTAAGAGCTCGATCCTAAGTTTGGTTACTTGGAGGGTGTTATACGATAGCTAAGCTAATTATAATTTTTTGCATCCCCCCTGAATGAAGGGTTTGATCATTTAAATGTGGAGCAGGAGAATAGCTATTGCTTGACAGGGGGTCAATAACCATCGACAGCCACCCTCAAAACCTCTGACACCATATGATCACCGGTGCCCAAGCAGCATACATTAACGCCCAGCATAGGATTACATTCTGGTAACGCCATTGATGTGGGGAAACTTTCCCCAAGATCCTCAATCTATCAGTAGCAAAACATCTTCACCCTGGAACCAGGCTACAGGGACCAGTGCTCCTGTAGTCTGCTTTGCCCCACCCCCCCATCAACCAGCTGGGTTTCCAGGTCCAGCACCTGTCCCCGTAAGGATCTGCAAGAACCCTCTGACACCCCCTGCCTCCTCCGGCGTGTGCCATATAACAGAAGTCACATTGAGGCAGTTTGTATCAGATTTTGAATGTGATTCCATAAAAGAGCTCCAAGGTACAGGCAAAGGTGAAAAAACGTTACAACCATCCCCCGTCTCCCATACATGTGGACTGAGATGTAAGGGGTGTGTGGGCTGGACCATGTTGGTCGATACGCTTCTACAGCGCTGGCTGACTCGTTAATGCTAATTAAACTTCACGGGGAGTAAATACTCCATAACACGAGAAAAACAAACCGCAGTTGCCCCTAAAGATGCAGATTTACATGCTTAACAACTGACCTGCTTATTCCAAACAATCCTTTTATATATAACTGACGAGATTCTTGACGAAGTAAACAGGCAGACAGCATTTACAGTAATATCAGAAAACCAAATAATCATTTGTAGTTCCTCAACGTTAGGGAACATTGAGAATGTTGTTGACTTTGTGAATGCACATAATCTTATTGTTGACTTCCTGTACACATTCGACAATTAAAACATGCAATTATATCTTCTGGCTCTTCGAGACCAAGCAGTGTAGCATCTGAACGAGATTGAGGGCAAAGAGGAAGTGGCTGGAAATAGATATGTCCCTTTTACATCCAGGGAATAGGGTCAGTTTACCATGGTGTCTAGTGCAGTTACTTATGTTACGCTGTCAAAGCTAACCATTACGAAGCTGTAATTCTGTGTGATTAATATTGCTGGCTTCCCTAGCCAGTGTTAGGCATTGTGGCACTCTTAATTAATCAAATGCAATCACCTCTCTGTTCATATGGAACTTGATTACATTTTTGGAGATGGAAAATTTGTGCATATTTTTGCATAAATAGAAATCAAGTGGCTCAAGTGAATAAAAATGTTTAATAATTGTACACTTGTTACATTGCTGTACCTGGTAAGGGAATGTGCTTTTATACATCAAACACGCAATTATGACATAATCCCTCTGAAGATAATTATGTCATCAGGGTACAGACTTTTATTGGGATACCAAATAGTCACAGTCAAACTCCTGAAAATTCCCATCAGAAAGACAAAAACTGAATGAAATTATACTTAACTGGTTCACAACTAGGGGCGGCATGGTGGCGCAGTAGTTAGCACTGTTGCCTCACACCTCTGGGACAAGGGTGATTGGAGTTGCCAAATTGCCCGTAGGTATGCATGTGTGTGTGACTGGTGTGTGAGGGTGCCCAGTGATGGGTTGGCGCCCCATCCTGGGTTGTTCCCTGCCTTGTGCCCGCAGCCTCCGGGATAGGCTCCAGACCCCCCTCGACCCCAAATGGGATAAGCGGTTACAGCAAATGTATGGATGGATGTTTCACAACTTTGTTTGTTTCTTTGTTTGTTTAAAAAACATGGCTGTCTCCACATCGGCTGCCCGCTCATCAGTGCGGTTGATAGAGCCTTTTGGGTTGTCTTGTGCCCCCCTGACGCTTGTGTGTTCCCCCAAGCTGTGGCTCCACCAGCAGCCGCAGAGCACAGCCATGCAGGCTGCCCGCTCTACATTTCTGGGCCAGTGCTCACCGGTCTCCTCCCAGAAGAACTGCACTTCCAGGTAATGCGGGAGAAACAGTCTCTGTGATTTATTTATGCTGCAAGTGCCCTATTCGATATTTATAAACACAGAAATCACAACTGAGGGGACTTTTTCAAATATTTATCCAGGAGTGAAATCCAGGAAGCTTTCGATTAGCAACCTGTCAGAAGATGTAATGACCCGGCAGATGCAGGGAACCTTACTGATGATGGAGGAGGTCACATGAGCACAAATCTGCCTGGGTCACGTCACCACGACCAGACACTACGGCAAAACAGTGTTTCTGAAGGAGGTGAGGACCACATTCATTTATCAGCTACTTATTGTATGTCTTAACAATTCATAACCAGTGACCGTCAGTAATAAAATAAGAGGTAGTAGTAACAGATTAACAGTTTATGGTAAAATATGGGAGAACACTCTTGATGTTGAGTTTTTTTGATAGGCTTATTTGAGCGCCTGGTCACACATCGCTAATCTGTGTTAGCATGCGACGCTAACGCCATAAGTGGCCTTGACTCTTCCATCAGCAGCTGCTTGTTAAGCAATATTTTGTAACCTAAAGTCTTTATTATCTTCAAGCATGCGGACTTGCGGCCAATGAACTGGCATCGCTGACAACCTCTTCTGGTGCGCTGAGGCTTTTGGATACAAGATAAGCACAATTAATGAACCCGTAAGAATGATTACTGCATGCACTCAAAGGTTACTCAGCATTTTCTCATCAACAACCGCATGGCAACCTCGAGATGCTGCGGACAGGATGCTACGGACAGGATGCAGAACGCGTGCTCAGGAAACACCCGACATCAAAACAACAAAATTAATCTCGGTAAACATCGTAATACATTTGAAAGGAGACGTTCGATTCATCACTGCATTTCTGTTAGAAGGTCTCTGTGATATCAGTGCTACACTTCGTGAGATTTTTAAGGAGCTCTATATAAGGCTATATAAGGTTGTTTCTAACCTTGACCATTAGACTCTACAAGAAGCCATCCTATAGCAGGACAACCAACTGTTTGAATGGACCAGAAGCACCAAGACACATTCACAGAACATTCATTCATTCACTGTGAAATACTATTTATTTTTGAGCAGCCTCTACAGAATTCCATACTTCCCCGACACTCTAACTGTTATTGTTGTCTATTATTTATTCTTACTGTCTATTAATGTCTAAATGTGTGTATTCCACTACTGCAAACCTATAATCAATTTATCTATCTATCTATCTATCTATCTATCTATCTATCTATCTATCTAATATTCAGCAGTGCTCTCTGGAGCCTTCCCAGAAGCCTTTATCCCCACCCAGCTCTCTAAGCATGTAGATCCCCTCTTCACTAACACGGCTACTGACATCATGAGACCGCGGCCCATTACAGCCCACCTGCTCGCCACAGTAAATCCCCTAACCGTAATTGGCACCAACATGACTGATGACACTGTTGGTTGCAGTTCTTTCTTCACACACAAATGGCCGCCAGCAGATTAAGGTTATCGCCACGGAAATATGGGTCCGCGTTTAGCCAATCGCTGAGGGCGTTGGGGAGCGGCACTCAGGCGAGCAAACTGGGGGGAGAGAGAGAGTGGGAACAAGCACATGTGTTTCTTTATAACAGCCTAGCGGAGGAGAAGGAGGAGCTTAGCTTCATATCTCCCTCACACTGGATTGGCGAGTGTATGACGCTATTCCGGCCTGTTTAGACACCCAGCAGAGGTATGTATTTCTAACCATGATTAATCGTCATCGTACAACTACACTGACAAAATGCAGCAAAACTCAGGCTACACCCCGCAATGCAGGGAGCCAGCCATTCTGAACCAGGGCAATCAGCTATTTAGAAAAAGATTTTTCGTTATAACTCAGAAATAAATTTGCTCATATCAGATAAATCCTTTGGATATTAAAAGCATGGATGACATCTACATCTTCCCATTTCAGAAATTACACAGAACATAGAATGTTTAGTCCTTGCTATTCCACTTATATAGCAATTTTTTTCTCATGATATATTTTTCAGCTATAAAAATACACCCCCCAGTGACTCTGAGCAGTATAAGCGCTTGGAGGATGGACAGGATTTCTGGCCATGTGACCATCGGAGGGGATTCATGCAACACAAAACGAAAGCGGTAATATTGCTAATCACTGGGCATCTTAGACCATGAAAGTATTTAAAAGTGTTTTTTTTGGACAGTTTTCCCTTCTCATATTAAAAATTCAAAGCACTTAAGCATATCGGATCTATTTCTGTATCAGAAATGATTGTTTAGTCTTTAAAGTCAGTAATATGTTCAGGACACCATCTGAGCCTCCTTACACTTATTACTTTCTGTTGACTCAGTTTATCCCCGGAGGTCTGACCACCTGGGCTGGAGGGTTATAGGTTTTTCACTTACAAAACTGCCTTCCTGTCTGTATGCTTGCCCAAACGTTCAAGCACCTACACAAACAGGCATTTCTTTCAAGTATGGTCAGTGTTTTCCCTCAGGAAACCGGAGCCAATCACATTGCTGCTTTTATTTAAGTGTATTTCCTACAATAAATCCTGACTACTGTTACTACCGGGGATCGGCTGGAGATCCCATATATGATGAGTGAGATCGAGGAAGCCAGCGTTCATCACTGTCAGTTCCCAATGTGGATCCCTTGGCTGAGAGGGGAGGAGCAAACCCCCCCCAGAAGCACCAGCGAAATCAGCGCTGACATATGCTAATGGACAGGAAATGTGAGGAAACACTATGAATTTAAAGTCTATTAGTCCCATAAAGAGTCTTAACGGCTGGCGGAGTACGTGGGAAAGTAAAAAAAACCAAGGAAAATGTGGCGATGCAGCGATGTGATGATCGACCTCCTCGCTTATTCCATCACCCCGTCCCTGCCCCCATTTAAAAAAATATTTGAACTGTTTTGAGTCTTAATTAGCTATTTTAATAAGCTTCCATCTTCCTGATACTCTTTGCAGGACAGTAATGGGGGGGGGGTTGCTTTCAGATGCAGAAAGTACCTGCGTCGTCAAGTTCTCCTGGGGAGGACAGCTGCCATCTGAACATCTGCCGTTGGCCCCACCACCTGAGAAACGAGTCAGGAGAGGTTCAATGAATGAAAATGCTCCTCAGGATGCGTCCAGTGCTGCCTGCCGGACCCGTATATCATTAAACCGCCCACTTAATCATCTCCATACTCGAGGGCTGCCAAGGTCAGAGGCAGTAAAACGACTGTTAAACACTCGCAAGCTACAGAGGCTGCGGTGATTTAATGGGCCGGGTTTAGGAGCCTCTCATTGTACCTGTTCGATTTGCCGGTCAATCCCTCCAGCAAGATAACCGTTCCCTCCAAATCACTACGGCAACGATGTGGGTGTATCCATTTCCCGCTTTGAGGTTTGTGGGAGAGTTCTGAAACTTGGCTGCCTGCCAGAGAAGTACAGGACAGTCTTTTGGGTCACTACCTGCTCCAGATCCTCAGCTCCTGATTGGCTGCTCCCTCAGCGGCTCCATGGATGCGCCATGCTCCTTCTGTGGTTGGTGACCGCTCCATGCAGCTGCATGAAATTATGGTAATAGTGTCATTCCCGACCATAAAGAGGGAGAAGTTTAGAGCATAACAAATTGATATGATATTGCCATGCAAACACAAGCATTGATCTATCTGTAAAACGTGACATGTGCAGAGTTTACTCCCAAATGAGTTCTCTGGGACGGATCACTGTTTATTGACAGGCTAGGCTGTTTATGGAGGTCACACCTGGATAAACCCTGCAGAAGACAACCAGGACCATGTGCTGAGAGTGAGGGAAATTCACAATGTATCTATTGTGCCTTCAACTGCCTCATAGGCACTGTTGTATAAGTCAGGGAGTCCATAAAATGTAAATGGGTGGTGGTGTAGGATGATAGCTCTCACTGACACCCACTCTTTGAACTCCTACACTCTGTATGTGCAGCTTATTTGTGTCCATCTGCAATTGCACACTCACTGCTTTGCACAGCCGGCTCCTCACCACGTCTGCTGCCATAACCAAACTTCAACTGTCGAACCAGCGTTAATGGGAATTAAACAAGTCCCAGAATCCTCTATGGGTTTTCACTGGTCCAGGAGGCCTGATCTTTCTTAAACCTCCCTGCGAAGGGGCGCCGCCTGTCCCTGCCAGTCAAAAGAGACACCAGACACATTGGTCCGTGAAACTCTCTGTATCATAGCCTGATGAAGCCTGCGCAGTGGCTTGCATGGTCATGAGCGAGAGGCGAAGGATCCGAATGAAAGCAGAGGATGAGCAGGATGAATATGATGGGAACTTCTGCTTCAGTGCAGTACCTGCAGCAATGTGAAAACAGCAGGGCTGACTAGGAATACCTTCTGCGACAGTGCTGCCCCGCACGCAGTTTCCGCGGCACTCTCCTTTCCGAAAGCGCCGTCTTACACATCCCCCATGTGGCTGCTTCACAGTCACCACACCTGACAAATCTAGGCCACATCGTGGCCCCCCCTCCCACCACTGCAGCTGGAGACAACTTGTGACGGTTTCATGCTTATTGGACCTATGCCTTTCAGTTTGGATTTGCTGTTATCATCATTTTTTCAGAACGCTATATGGACTTGATCCTCACGTCAAAAAGGTGCTGCCACCACACGCCCGTCAAGGCCTGTTAACTTCAGACCATATTTAACAAGCTCCGACCCCCCAGCCCTCTGGCAGCCCCCCTACCCGATACCTATGCCGTTAAAATAGCAACGGACACAAAGTTCAGTGAAGGGCTTCTCCTGACTCCTTTAACATTGCATAAGCCAGACTGCTTAGAAGGAGTCTTACTCTGTCTCCATTGACGGAAATCTGCCGGGTCTCGGGCCAATAGCTGAGCTGAGGGTTTAGGGGATTTAACCCAAAACCTGGCAATGAGTTTCCTAGAGATCTAGAAGTCACTGTGACCGACATGCTTGGATGAAAATGACACGAGGTGGTCTACGCAGACGCCCGTGTCGCGCGGAATGTGCCATTGGTCCCATGATTCCCCATGGATCGGAACATGGAATGGCACCATCCAGACCCCCCTCCCCCGCAGCCCCAATGCTTTTTGCTTCCTATCCTGCTTTGTACTTACCCCCAGAGTCCTGTTTTTGGATATGTGTTTTCCCTGTGTGGGGGGGCGCACACTTTACACCAGACAGCGACTTTAAGAAAACCAAAGTCAAAGTCCCACAATCCCTTGCACCTCTTATTTGGGACAGGTGTCTCATTTTCATACTTGTGACGGACCTACTGCCTTCTCCTGATTAGGATACGTTCATCGAAGTAGGCGAGGACTCTTACCCCCCAGGGTAATGAGACTGCCAAAACCCCTGGTGCCGCTCTGGTGGTCAGGCATCACTTTGAACATAGATGACTGCAGGCTGGGCTGCCACGGGGTCCAGAACACAGTCAATTAGGACAGGGGCCGCACCCGTTCTCTCTGTCCCTCGCCCCTCGCGGGATTCCGATGATGCCTAGGTGTGCGATGGGCGGGTTCTGGAACATCAAAGGGGAGCCGAGGAGAGTGTTCTGCTTTTTATCCCTCCGAATCAAAGTGATCGTGGCTGTACTACCGGGCCGGTGGAGAGAGAGCAGGACTGGGTATGAATTTGCATCACCTTAAGTGCTGCGGTCCCTTGGACGTCGCGGCTCCGTCGTTCTCACACTTTGTCCGCACCTAATTATACTCCGCAGACATCGCGGCTTCCAGTTCCCCCTCTTTTAAGTCAGAGGGAACAGAACAAAAATGCCAGAATCTGGCTACTGACAGCAGGGATAAAGGAGAAGGAAGAATCAGAACGTCCCATTAAAGGTCTGAATGTCACTTAAACGATAGCTGCAGGTTCTGGTGCCTGTGCCCGGTTCTTTCTGACGAGCATCAGTCACCCATGATCATCATTAATGTCGGCGAGCTAAAAACAGCCCTCTTATAACCAGCTGTAAGAAAGTGCCAAGAATAGCCGGGAACTGCGATACAGCTGTCTTAACAGCGCAGAGACCGACACTGAGAAATCACACCAGTACTGGTGTAACATTCATGCTTGAAACGCACACAAGAACAGCAGGATGAACCACATCTGTCGTAAAGCTCAGGATTAATCCACTGAGCCCCACACTCACAGTGAAAGAGAATTATGAGCCTTTAATAAATCATGCATATGATACAGTGTTTAAGCACAATAAAATAAAGAATGTTATTAATAAATGAGTGGGAAGTTCAGCGGGACTTTCTGTGTCAAGATACGCATTTCATATATTTCTTTGTATTCATTTTATGTATTATGTATTGTTTAATGAAATCTTTAACCCTTTATTTAAATAAATAAATATATATATATATAATAAAATATAAAGAAATGAAAAGGTCAGAAGATATAAAAGTATAAGGTAATAAAAATACAGCATGTTTTTCTTTTGCTTCCTTTAGTTAAAATAAAACAAAACACTCAATAAAGGAATGATTTTAAATGG
The DNA here is from genome assembly GCA_011763525.2 of Mormyrus iriodes. Classification (NCBI taxonomy): domain Eukaryota; kingdom Metazoa; phylum Chordata; class Actinopteri; order Osteoglossiformes; family Mormyridae; genus Mormyrus; species Mormyrus iriodes. The sequence goes on along the minus strand of JAAGVU020000078.1, from coordinate 13,495,740 downwards.
TCCATCCCCCTCATTTCAGCAGAGGCCCATTGCTTGCCACCTCCCATTCACGTCCTGCAGATGCTGGGCCTAGGGTGCACCCCAGCTGGTGATAATCCTGAATGGGCTGCACGGAGCTTGTGTTAATTACTCAGGTGTGTCCCAGCAGAGCCTCGCCATGCCAGGCAGGCCCATCGTTAGGCCCTAGAAACATCGCTGGCTAATTGAGCATCCCAAACAGATCCAAGGAGATGCACACTGCTTTGACTGGTTGTAGATGGCAGAGGATACCCCCCCCACCAAAAGAAAACCCAAAAGGTAATCTTCTTACACTCATTAAACATTCATTGGTCTTCCGTTTGAAGGCCCAGAACCCTTGGAAACGGGGCCCATCTGCTGCTTGAACAGAGAAAGGATGTTGCCAACCCCCTTCCCTGTACAGGAGAAATGGGATTGGTGCTAAAAACATGGTCTCAGAGGAAGCTTGGGGCTACGGCCTCTGTTTGTAGAATTCATGATGGAGGGAATGAGAGTGCCATTACTCACTGGTGGCGAGGGATTCCTGCAAGAGGGGCTCCTGAGTAAAGGGGGAGGGTGGCAGAATGAGGCACCACTATGCTGTCAAAAGACACAAAGGCGTTTGGGCAGCTGTGAGAGTGCTGTGTTAGGAAGGCATTTGGGCAGCTGTGAGAGTGCTTTGTTAGGAAGGCATTCGTGCAGCTGTGAGAGTGCTGTGTTAGGAAGGTGTTAGGAAGGCACTGATCCCTGTGGCACTCCATATTTGACTAATGACATAGACGACAGAGTATAATTTTTTGACACCTGAACATATTGATAACGATTAGTCAAATACGATTTAAACTACTTCAACACCATTCCACACAATCTGACCTCAGATTTGAGTCTTTGTAATAGGCTGAAATGGTCGACCATATCAAAGGCTGCACTAAGGTCCAGAAGCATTAGCACAGTTGCGCTGCCAGCATCAGTTGCCAATGTTATGTCATTTAAGACTTTAGTTAAGGCAGTTTCAATGCTGTGTCCTGGACGGAAACCCAGCTGGAAACTATCCAGTATGTTGTGTGTCTTCAAGTATGACTGAAGTTGAGCAGCCACTATCTTCTCCAGAACTTTTGATAAAAAGATAGAGACCGGTCTGTAATTACTGAGCTCCTGTGGATCCAAACTTGTTTTTTCAGTAGTGGTCTGATTACTGCTACCTTAAATTGTTCAGGCACATCTCCTGCAGACAGGAACGCATTCATTATGGCAGATATAGGTCTTGCCAGAACGTCTAGGGATTCTTTAAGAAGCTTAGTGGCAATTGGGTCCAGTGGACAAGTAGTCCGTTTGGTCTTATTTATAATAGTTCTTAACTCTTCTTCATCAATTAATTCAAAAACATTAAGGGTGTGTTCACATTCCACATGCACTGGAGTTAATTTTGGGCCATTTGAACATGTTTGAAGCCTAATGTTTGTAATTTTATAAATGAAGTAGTTTATAAAATGTTCACTACTGAAGTTACTCGGTGGCAGAGGTTCAGCCTTGTTTGTTAGATGAGCTATTGTTTTAAAAAGGTAGCGAGGGGTATTTCTATTGTGATCAATAAGGTTGGAGTAATAGGCTGAATGTGCCCTGTAAAGGGCTTGCTTGTATTGTTGCAGTCTGTCGGACCATGCTAACTTGAACACTTCTAAACCCATGGATTTACATTTGCGCTCCAGTCTGCGGCACTTCTGTTTGTAAGAGTGTGTGTGATCATTAAACCATGGGGAGTGTCTGGTGGTTTTTGCCACTTTACTTTTCAAAGGTGCTGTCTTGTCTAAAATCTAAGTAACTACTGTATTGAAGTCATGGGTGACTTTGTTGACATCTGAACTAGACATGAAATTCACATTACTTACTGCATTAATAAATCGTCAGGAGTTTATATCATTTAGGTGACGTGTCGTAATAATCTTCTCTGCCATAGTCAAAGAGGGAGGCTCAATCATGAAGGTGATTAGAAAATGGTCAGAGAAGGACTTATTCAATGGACAGACAGATACATGATGAACATAAACTCTGTGAGTGATAATAAAGTCTAGTGTATGATTGTAAACATGCATTGGTCCCGTTACATGTTGGTAATATTCAACAGAGTCCAGGAGGGACAGGAAACTTTTGCTGAAGGCGTCAGTCTCTGTGTCCACATGTATATTGAAATCTCCAAGTATTATAATATTCTCTAAGTTAATAACCAAGTTAGAGAGAAGTTTTTTCAGAGTCTTTGCAGAGATGGCTTATTTTCCCTTGATTAAAGGTACCCCCATAAATAACCGAAAGGTCCAAAATTATCCTGAATCCAAGTGGCAAAGCACGTAATCCCTATCTTGGAGGCTTGGACGAGTCACATTCCATCATGGTAAACTCTGACAAGGTTTGTCTAGATGAACAAAGTCAGCGAGAGCAAGCAGACTTCTGTGTCATATATGATGTACCCTAATTTATGCTGTCAGCCACACCACAGAACCACTTAGCTGACTGAGCAACGAAAATGGTGCGGAAAGCATCACAAGAATTGGACTCATGCTGATTAACACCTGCAGCGTCCTGAATTTGATTCTCAAACCAGGTCTCTTTGGGTTTACATGTTCATCCCCTGCCTTGTGCCCTATGATGCCCCCTGCCTTGTGCCCTGTGATGTCCTGCCCTGTATTGTTCTCTGTCTTGTGCCCTGTGTTGTCCTCCGCCTTGTGCCCTGTTACATCCTTTGCTTTGTGCACTGTTACATCCTCCGCCTTGTCTCCTGTGTTGTCCTGCCCTGTATTGTCCTCCGCCTTGTGCCCTGTGATGTTCTCTGCCTTGTGCCCTCTGTTTCCTGGGATAGGCTCCAGGCTCCCCATGACCCTGCACTGGGAAATTGGTCATTTATGGCAAACGGATGCTTCCATCTGCCAGCAGCACAGTGACGTACCATGGCAGGAGTACTGCCGTTCAGCCCCATGGGTACCTTCAGAGCAACACTTCATAATGAGGAAAACGTAAAACTCTTTGAGTAATTCCTGCAGGTGTCGTAGGTGTCTAATGAGTTACAGCTGACCGGGTGGGGGGGAGGGGGTGGAGGGTGCAGCCATTAGACTCAATATGCAAATAATGTGGTATGTTTAGCGAGTAAGTTCAGAGGTAGAGAATGACACTCACTCTCTTGACCCATAATGGCTGCTGCTCCCCAGCCGTCCCTAAAATGCTATGCGCATTACCGTCGAAAGGTAATTAGCGAGGCTAAGTGCTTAGACAGCCCGCTGCCCTCGGCCTGTCCTGCGGGGGTCACGTCCCAGCTGGCTGCTAGACACACTCATCCTAGCTCTCAGCCACAAGACGAGCGAGAAATGAAAAGTTACAACGAACAGGAGACCTAAAGAAGGAGGAATGACAGTGAAGGGGCCGGAGATCAGAGACAAATACAGACCCCCCCCACCAGGCAGACATATATCACACCTAAGCCAGATGGGGGAGGGCATGTCCCCCACCCCCTACCATCGCTGTGCCCTTCTCCATCCAGATCAGATGTGTAAATCCCACTGCCACTTCAGTTTGGGTTGCATTTGGCCTGGGGTGGGCGAGCCGTGCCCCCACCCTCAGCAAGCTGTAGGTGAGATGAGATGTTGATGGTCCAGTTCAAACCTGCTACTGTGCAGCACAGTCATCACTGCTGGCCTGAGTAGGGAGGCACCACAGACCCCTCACCTCCCATTAGGAGGGGATTGGCTGGCTCGGTCTCCATTGTGTGTGAGAGGGGGTGTGTGAGTACGTGCGAGGACCCATTCCCATGCACCAGGAGGTCACCGACCGAGGCCATCCTCTTTAATAATGCATGGGGGCTTTGGCACAGCCCACACAAAAAAAAGAAATTATAGCCATGTGCGCGTGTGTGTGTGTGTGTGTGTGCGCGTGCATGCGTGTGTGTGTGTGTCATTGTCCTTTAGGTGAAGTTGTCAGCATGTCAGCACCCCAACCCCAGCCCTGGGTTTAATCAAATTTCCCCTGTAAGACAGAGGAGGTGATCTCAGCCTGGTGACAGATGTGAGCAGGTCACAGCAGCCACTGGAAGCTCGTCACACCAACAGCAGCCCTCCTCTGTCATACACACACACCTCTCTATCTGTATAGTTACCCTAACAACCATTAGTGATTATGACCTCAGATAACGATTGGTACTTAACATACTTCTTCATACCTCCTGTTAAACACAGGGGTTTGTTCAGGGGATCCTCTGTTTGCTCTCACGCATCCCTTGATGCATGTCCAGCGGCTTATTAACGGGGACTGGCTGTGTCTGTTGTTCCCTTTTGCATGGTGGTAGTGATGGGGGGCGTGGTTAGCAGGGAGGGTCAGGTGACCAACCTTTTTTTAGTGTGGATTAATTCCTCCTGTCTCATTCCCACAAAACCCCTAAATGGGCACGTTGTGGTTTGTTTCGGCCCAGCAGCCCCTGCTGTGGTTTTCAAAGTGTGTATCCTTTCTTATTCTTATTCCTGCAAGGTTTGTGGCTTTTTGTGTGCTGAAATGGCTGTTTTTTTATTGGTTCAGATTTCTTTGTGCGGTGTTGGCCCTGCCTCCTGCCCCACCCCGTGACCTAGACAAAACTCCGTCTGCAATGTAATGTTACATGCTTCTGTCGTCCATCCCGCTCACTTTCCAAAACATCAGTAGAAGCGCCAGCTTCCAAATCCGAAAATCACAAAATGGGCAGGGGCTCCCCGCAAGCCACTGGGGGCAATAAACCAGGCTAACATGGGAAAAACACGCAAAGACAAGGAATCCCTAAGAATACAGCCTCACGCCACAGGGACGGATCAGTGCAGACATCGGGACTCGATAAAAGGCCACAGATTCTTGGATGAAACCGCACAGGCTGCTCAGCTGCATCCAGAACCTTAATTACTTAACTAATTAATTACTGATACCGCTGGTAATGAAACAGTCCTGAGAATCTAGACTGCTTTGTTTTCTTGTTTTTTTTCTTAATATATTTCTTTCTCTGACAGCTTGGGTTCTGGTGATTCTGTAAAAGTCTCCCTGCAGGGGCTCCCCGAGCAGATTGCCAGCCTCATGGTGGCGGCGGGCTGCCTTCCCCAGCGCTCCGTAAATACGGGCGCGGGTCGCTCGCGCCACAGTCGGAGGCAGCGGAAAATGCATCGGGGGTGGCGTGAGGGACCGGCAAGCCGACACAGGGGCGCGGAGTAAGGTGTCGACACAAAATTTACTTAAGGATCAAAAACCATCAAAACAAATACGCGACAAAGGAAAATCCTGGGCCCAATAAAGTGAGGTCAACACAACAAAGAAACCAAACAAAGGCATGACTTAACCCAGCTTACCTGGAACATAACTGATCTACCAAGTAACACACTGCAGAAACATATATCCTGGATGATCAGTCCAGCAGCACACGCAGGGGGGAACACCAAAATAACATTTACACAAACATGCAGGTAAATCAATAAACTTAATAACATATTCAGTCTTTCAATTTATACAAGTAATTATATAAAGAAAAATTAAGCAGAAAATATTAACTAGAAAATAATGAACAATTATGCCAAAAGACAACTCCCCATCCCCCTGCTGTGAGCTCCTGTTGGTACAGCTGATGGGAATTTAAAGGGAACCACAATGACCCAAACTATCTGCCCGTCAGATTGGAAAGATGCACACACCAACCCCCAAATTAGCTGTTATGTTCTTCCAGATAAAGTACCACCATTGTGTGGTCATCTCTCCGCGCAGCACAGGGGCAACTGAAATGCAGAGGCGGGGCAGTGACTTAACTTTATAATTATTTAACAACTGCATTATTACACCACACACACACACACACACACTAACAGATCAACAAACCCCAGGAAACATGTACCATCCACATGCTATTGCATTGCGACTCTCTGAACTTGATTTCAACAGAGCAACAACATTTACTGATATAAAACAAGTGAGACTGAGCGACTGCTCTCCCAGAGTTGTTTTTCATGACTTACCCGTGTTGATCTAAGTGGCTGGTTGGTCAGTGCTGGTTGATACATTAGTCCCAAAATCCTCTATCAAGGTTGTTTAAAAAAATCCATTTACGGATGTCGATTTAGTTTGCTAAAAGTAAAACCGAAGAGACGCTTATCTGCTGCTCACACGGCGTACATCATGATTTACTTTGTGCTAATTTCTGCTAGCACGTCTGTGAGGATCACTGTGTTATGTTAGCATCAGACACTAGCAGAATTAGCATTCGCTTACGTAAATTTGCATTACGAATACATTCCATTCAGCTGTTCTATAGTAGTTTTTTAAGTAGGAGGATGGAAATTTCAAAGTTCCAAGTTATGGGGAATGCATTGCGTTGTGATGTGCCACACTACTAATAATGAATAATATGTAAAATATGCCCTTTTCTAATATATAGAATATGTCCTTTTTTCTTTCAGATAATCCGTGCACAGAACTCCAGTATCTCCCTGCATTTTGACCAATCAGATGGTGGTGATGCAACCAGCTTGGTTAGGTCACACTTTGGGGCTAGTCAGCGCGAGTGCGCCTTTACGAGAGAACCCCCCCAGTTTGCGGTATGGCTCAGGTACAGTTCAGTTCTTGGTGGCTCTATGGAGGGGTTACTGTTGTGGTTTTAATCCAACACACCCAGGATTTCAGTGATTAAATGCTCCAACAGTTGCAGGACATCCAGCCCCCCCCCCGTCTTGGTGCTGCGGACTTGTGTGGCGCCCCTGTCTGGCTGTCCACCATTCCTGCATCTGCCCGACACCTTGCCGCCTTGTGGCTCCCCGTCCCTGAGCATCGCCGCCTCCTGTCAGTTGCCTTCGACCTTCTACCTCTATGAGAAATTTCCAGAAGTCACCCCCCCGGTCCTCCTCTTCACCTGTTTCTTTCCCCGCTATCGTGGGCGGTGATTTTCGGGAAAACAAACTCGCATGAAAGATGCAGTGTTTCTGCTCTGTGCCAGAAAGATATTGGAAACACAAGAAGCCTGAAAGGCCATTCTGAGACTCTGTTCCTGAGTGGGTTCCTCGAAGCCCCATCCTGGCTGGCTATGCCCCAGATTCCGACGATCATTATGATCTGTAGGCACGCCTACACTGCCAGCATACAGTCTTAATAACACATCGCTATTATCCCCAATCAATAAGCCTAGCTAGCAAGGGCATCAATCTAACGACCTACCGGGGGCTATTCACACATAGATCCATCTAGGGGCCACAGCACGGACAGTCATCTTGGCATCACTCCGGGCAGATGTGGGCAGGACGAAACGTGTCCCGTGAAGCCGGTTGCCAGTTCCCACTCACCATCAACAGAGGGGGCGCTCTAACAACCAGACTTAGTCGCCCTCTGTTCCCCCTGATAGTCCCAACTCCGCCACTTGTGCTAGGATTTGGGGGGGGTCACTAATGAGAGACGGATAATGACGCAAAGACTAGAGTCGTCTGTCCTCATGGGGAGAAGCATCACCTCTGTTTTACTATGGTGACACTCAAACAACGAGGGAACAAGATCCTAAACTGAGGTGGGGAGCTTTCCAGATGTAATGAACTGATGAAGGGCTGCAGGTGATGGAAGGCTGCAGGGTCTCGGTCCTGAAATGACGGACGACATGCCCGCACTGTGTCATGGTTCCGAATTTCACTGAGTAATCAGAGCCCACCCCACCCAATCCCTTGCTGTTTCCATTCCCAGGACTGTCATGAGGAGAGGTTGTGGGACAAATGGATGCTCTATCCACCTCATACCCCCCCAGACATCTGGCTTGAGCCCCCACCTTCCCAGGTGCCAGTGGTGGCAGGACTGCTGTGTTTGACATGTTTAAAATGTCCATCGGATGAGCAATGTAGGCAGGCATAGAAACAGAGGTGGGGGAGAGTCCTGGCTGGCCGAATATCAAGGACTCAGAATCACCAATAAGGGATTTACAGATTCATGGGCCACTCCGGTCCCAAGACTATGACAGAGAACCTATTACTCCTACAGACAGCAGTCATGGGAAGAGAAATCCTAAATAATCTTTCAGAGTAAAGAGGTCCCCCCCCCCCCGCCAAGTAATTACAGCCTGCACTGCTGCCGTCATGCTGTTATGCTACGTCATTGCTAACTCTACACTGCCTGTTATATCCAAGCTTAGTCCCCAACTGTTCCTTTAACGATGACAAGTTAAGCTGCCATGATAATCAAACCAATCGCTGCTCGGTATGCCCCCGGGAGAAGATCATTCAAAGCCATCGTCGCCTGAGATGATCCTCATTCCAGCAAATTCTACCCTTTATAGCTTTTATGCATATATATACAATAAATTGCCCTGATGTTATCGTTCCCAGCATGAAGAAAAAGGTTTTTAGTAAAATAGATTTTTTTTTCCTTTATCTTCTCTGTGACCTTGCTGGTGATGTCCTAACGCTGCAAGTGTCACAGAGAGAGAAGGGAAGTAAAGCTTTGCTCTGGAAATGCAAGAATGGGTTTCAGTGAAAACACTCCTAATCAGGTACTCTGAGGTCACCGCTGTCACACGTCACTGTAACCCCACCATCGATTAACACAAAAGCACTGACACACTACAGCGATTCATTACCATTGATGTGCATGTATTCAGATTTACACAGTCCAAACATAAGGGTGGCACATTGTCACACACTTGATGCATGAAGCTTGATGCTCTTTGCTTGATGCAACAACTGAAAGTTTCGTTAAAAGCCTAATTGGATACATGTGCCCATCCTGAAGTTAATCAGTTCATTAGGTAAGTGGGGAAAAATCAAGGATCTAAAATACTGCTTAAGGGTGCGTGAAAATGTTGACATTTGAGAACATGTAACCAACATAAAACATCCATCCATCTTCTACCAGCTTATCTTGGTCTATCTGCTGTCTCATCGTTGGGATCCTCAAGCCTATGTAGACACCCCCCCATGTTGGCGTGCTATCCTTCAACATTCCAGGCCTGGGCTCAGAACAAGGCCCCTAAAAAAGGGATTGTATATCATCGAGGCCCAACTGATGATATTTTGTCCAGGACCTGGGAATTGTGCAAGGCAGGCCTGATCCTGGTCGGGGTCATGAGAGACCAAAATGTGTTTGGTTCAAAAATGCGTTTATTAGCTTTCGCCCCAAACCGGGCCAGCCAACACCCACAACGGCAGGATTTCTGGTTCCTGAGATACTTGGGAAGCACATGGAAAGGATCGGGTCACCAATGGGATGCGTCACAGGTCATACAGGGGCAGAAACTCCAGCCATTCAGAACCATGGACCCAGCACCCAAACTTACAAAACCAATGACAAACCTTGAAAAAACAAAGGAGTAAAATACAAACACACTAGACACTGATGCCAATAAAACGCTAAGCCCTACATGCAAAAAGCAATGGTGCAAGGTGCAAGCAATGCTTACTGCTCTGCTTAAATTCTGAGCCAGCATCCACTGTCTCAGAACAGAATCACAGATCTGAACAAGATCACAGCCTGGAGCAGCACCACAAACTGGAGCAAGACTACAGACCTAAGTAAGATCACAGACTGGAGCAGGACCACAAACCTGAGCAAGATCACAGACCTGAGCAGGACCACAGACCTGACCAAGATCACAGACTGGAGCAGGACCACAAACCGGGGCAAGACTACAGACCTGAGTAAGATCACAGACTGGAGCAGGACCACAAACTGGAGCAAGACTACAGACCTCAGTAAGATCACAGACTGGAGCAGGACCACAAACCTGAGCAAGATCACAGACCTGAGCAGGACCACAGACCTGACCAAGATCACAGACTGGAGCAGGACCACAAACCGGGGCAAGACTACAGACCTGAGTAAGATCACAGACTGGAGCAGGACCACAAACTGGAGCAAGACCACAGACCTGAGCAGGATCACAGACCTGAGCAAGATCCCAGACCTGAGCAAGGTCACAGACCTGAGGAGGACCACAGACCTGAGCAAGATCACAGACTGGAGCAGGACCATAAACCGGGGCAAGACTACAGACCTGAGTAAGATCACAGACTGGAGCAGGACTGCAAACTGGAGCAAGATCACAGACCTGAGTAAGATCACAGACTGGAGCAGCACCACAAACTGGAGCAAGACTACAGACCTGAGCGGGATCACAGACTGGAGCAGGACCACAAACTGGAGCAAGATCACAGACCGGAGCAGGACCACAAACTGGAGCAAGACTACAGACCTGAGTAAGATCACAGACTGGAGCAGGACCACAAACTGGAGCAAGACCACAGACCTGAGCAAGATCACAGACCTGAATAGGATCACAGACCTGAGCAGGACCACAGACCTGAGCAAGATCACAGACTGGAGCAGGACCACAAACCGGGGCAAGACTACAGACCTGAGTAAGATCACAGACAGGAGCAGGACCACAAACTGCAGCAAGCTCACAGACCTAAGCAGGACCACTGACCTGAGCAAGATCACAGACCTGAGCAGGACCACAGACCTCAGCAAGATCACAGACCTGAACATGATCGCAGATCAGGCTGAATTACTTGACTGTAATTCTAGGACAGTCATGACAATGAAACATCACACAACCAAAACAAAAGCAGTGTTAGATATAGCTCACAAATAAATAAAAAATAGTTTTTATATATACATAAAATGTATATAGAATAAAAAAGTCACTATTCCAAAATCCGAGATTTATCCTCCCTCTGGGGGATAGTTCTGGTAAAAAATGTAATGAAAAATACACTAAAGCAGATGAATCTCTTTTCCAGGGATAAGGTCACTGTTCCTCAGAAATGTTAAAGCGCCTAAGAAATATTACATTACTGCGATTAGACACAGTTACATAAGTCAGCGATGTAGTACTGAAGGATGTGACATTAATGGCTGTTCCCCACGCCCTGCCCCTCTGCGTGAGGGAAGCATGTGCCAATTAATCCAGGAGCTCTCAGCCCGGAAAGGAGGCTCTGGGCCGCCAGGGGAGGCCTGTCACGGACTCCGTGTCTAATTGGCAGCAAGCCGGGTCGGGGTGGCCGGTGGAGAACCCGGCTGGGCCTGGAGCTCAGGTCCGCACGACTGCCCTTCGCTCACAGCCCAGCAGCGCTGGGATTCTCCAGCCCACATAGACATGCCCCCCCATATTCGTCCGGCTATCCTTCAGTGGTCCCCCCCACGTACTCACATAACACCCACCGCTATCCAGTACCCCTCCGCCTCCCCCAGGAGGCCAGCGGACGCTGTTCCCAGCAAGCGTGTATGTGGTGAAGGCCCAGGGTGGCAGGGGCAGCGGACATTCTGGGACCCTCATGGGTTACTGTCTCACGCTCATGGAGAGCACCCAATAATCTCCATATCATTGCTGATCCATGATGGGCCTCAAAGGCAGGGGGACCCAGGGGAGGTGGCAGAACCCAAGGAGGCAGTGGGTGAAATGACATGGCCGACTGAGATGGGAAACGCCCCCTCCAGCAGCTAGATCTTGCACTATGTGGGGACTGTTGAATATTCTCATCAAATAGACTCTGTATGTGCATGTGTGTATATGTAAATATGAACACTCTGTGTGTGTGCTACCGTAAGCCAGAGATTCCACTGAGATTAATATCCTATCTATCTATCTATCTATCTATCTATCCGATCGTGCATATACTCCATGTGGTGTACTTTGCTTGTGAATCTATAATGCATATAATCTATACTGCAAAAGCAGTTTCAGCATTTACTTCACATGTGAGCAAATCCGGTGTGTGTCTTTCATTGCTAATTCTGTAGGTGTAAATTGCTCGTTTCCCACCACAAAAGTGCATGATTCACTCAGCGGAGATGTGTTTTCCTTTCTTTATGAAAGTGTGAGCGGCTAAACAGTATAATACCGTCCCTGACGGCACCGATGACTCCAGGCTTCGCTGGGCAGGGGTCCTGTGTCGTCTCCCAGACTCGCCATGACGGGGGCGTGAAATCCTTCTCATGATGGAATCAGAAAACAGCAAATGAGTGAGATACATCAGGATAAAACTCAAATCTATCCATCAATGTAATCTCCGCCTGAAGTTTTCACTTATTTTATGACAGAAGGAGAGCTACTGCCCTTCAGTGATCTTCGTAGGTGAAGGTACTGACCAGACCATCTTCAGTACTTTTCATCCATAATGTCTAACCCCCCTCAGGAGTAGTTAGCAATAGGTCCCTCTGCAAAATCTGCCCCCCCCCCCAGCAAAGAATCAAAAATACAATTTAGTGACAGAAGAATGCAACTAACAGTAACTTCCAAAGCCCTAATTTAGAATGTTCTCAGAGTTCTTCTTTATCCTTCATTTATAGCCTCTCTCTCTCTACCTTCTCCTCTTTCTCCATCCCGACCATGGGAATGATTATCAGATGGAATAAGGAATGTTCCAGAGACCCTGATTTCATCCCCAGACCTGCGCATGATAATTTCTGTCCATCAGCAGGCACAGAGTCACTAATTCTACCCGCTTTGTTGATGCTCCGCAGAAGCTGCTGACAGACCAGTTTTATCTGTTTTTTCTCTCCACTAGCAGCGAGTGTCATTTGTTTCACAGCTCCAGCGTTCTTAAAAAAATAATGAATAAAATAAGACCCTTTATACCCTCAACATAACTGCCTACAAAACACGTTGGTGATTCTCTCATCAATATTTCAGCGTAGTTGAACCTCTTTGAGTTTTAATCCCATTTTAATGCGCTGCCAATCTCTGAATGCAGCAGGAGGGACTGCAGATCAACCCCATGCCGATTTCCTGTCACAAAAGTGCAGATTCAAAGCCCGGCAGGATTCACACAGAGGAAGACCGGGCAAAGAAGGGCTGACATGTTAAAAAGGGGTGGGGCCACAGGGGCACTGGCCCCAGCTGAAGACTGTTTGGCCCCTGGAGTGCCCCCTCCCCTAGTTGGCCCCTCTGTATGAATTATGACCCTTTTATGTCCCCCACATTATAAAATTGGCTCTGAAATGAATAAAATAGAATAACAAGCAGAGTGCCAGAAGCATGACAACGAGTGACCTGAATACCTCAACAAGCAAACGTGGTTCTCTTCCCACCTCGCAATCACCGCCAGACAGAGGCCCGGAGACCAGATAATGGCCACAGCTATCAGCGTCCATGAGGCTCTCCAAGACACGACGTGCTGTGCCAGCACTGTCACCAACCAAACACGATAAATAGTTCACCGGATTTGAACCAGTAACTGGTTGGAAGAAACCGAGACCAGGTGCTTCAAGCTGTATGTTGAAGGCAAGCACTTTAAAAAACAGCAGGAAAACACCGCTGCGGAGAAGTGTAGCACGCAGCCGAACAGACGTCGGAGTGACAGCTCTGAGGACGCTAATTGGCTAAGCTCGGGCGCGGGGGCTGCCTAAATAGCCATGAGTCGTCTGTACAAGGCGATGGCAGCACCACGCGGAATAAAACGGGGTTTGGGCAGCAAGGTGGCAGACGCTCACATCCCCTGCAGCCCCCTCCTCCCTCGCGCTAATTAAGAAGTACCATGATTGCAAAATAGTCCGATACCCCCTTCCAGCCACGCAGCGCTAACTCCGGAGCTGCACCTCCCCAGTGACTTCCGGCGTCCGTGGCGAGCGGCAATCGATCTCATTCAGAGCCTATTTATTACAGTTCACACTCGATTTCCTGGGAGATGTCTTAGCATACAAATCGAATATGTTTATAGAGGTGTCCGGACATTACTACTGCTCCATCCACAGGGCCTCCTCCAGCCCATAGTGCTTTCGCAAGACATGTCAGTATACGCCAAAATGAGAGACACGAGTGTTAGGAACCTTGGGGAACATTCAGGAATGTTCTAGAAATCAACCCATCTATCTTCTAAGTGCTTATCATGGTCAGAATCGCAGAGACACCCGAAGGCATATATCTTTTCGTTTATTATTTTCTGACTCCATGAGACCAACGTATTCTGAATGTTGAAACAAAATACCTGGCCTTATTCGATAAGCTCCCAGGTTAGTTCTTCATGGCATAATTAAACCGCTGTACTTCACACCTTGAACATACATTATAATCACTAGTCCTACAATCAGCTGCAGTAGTCTTACCCTGGTAACTGGACTATACAGACACTTTCCTTCCTGAAACGGGAATCCACTCATGCATAATGGAGAGTCTTTGGGACCCCCCCCGTGCAACCACTGAAAGGGCCAAGTTTACCAAGCTGTTAGAAACTGACCTGAAAATGAGCGGTCCCTAACTGTACTGTACATATCACTTTAAGTTTTTTCCATCCCGAGGTGTGCATTAAACCAGAATGAAAACTTCATTAGCGATACATCAGTTTAACGAGCCAGAAATGAAGATGTCCCCTCTTAAAACTAGCACTCCAAGGAGGCTGTCTATATGAAAGCCCAGAGGCCCAAAACCATGCTGAGTGGCAAACTTACAGTTACTATCCTGAAGTAAACCCTGAGATGGAAATTTGTACCTGGGGGCAGATCTAAGACGATAGAAGCTCACAAAATCTGAGGTTTGTGAGCAGAGAAGGTTACTGGACAAGGTTATAAAACACTACCCTTCGTTCATTTTCCAAACATTTATCCAGTGCAGGGTCACAGTGATCTTAGAGCTTTTCCCAGGATACACAGGACATTAACAAAAGTAACACCTAGGATGGGATGTCAGTCCATCGCAGGGCTGTCACACATCTACCCACATCTGCAAACACACACTATGGGCAATTGAGAGTTGTTACACTGACTAACTGCATGTTTATGGTGTGTGGGAGGAAAGTCCTCAGTGTAAAACCTAGCACGACTTGAGGAAAACACGCAACCCCCACACAAATGGGACAGGTGCTGGAATCAAGCCCCCAACTCTATATAAAGTAAATAAAGATAGAGTAAAGAGTGTCACTCCCTCAAGGGAACACCTCTCATGTTCTGCTGATCAGATCTGATATCAGATGTTGCTCTTAAAGTGGTCGATCAAAGGGTTTCTCCCACAGTTTGTATCTGTCCCTTCACATCAGCCTCTAATGGGGGTTCATTCTTGCGTTCAGACAAAGCCACAGTCTATTCTACAGCAGAAGCCAAAGGCTGGCGGCTGATGGAAACAGCTAATCCTGTAACAGAACTATGAAAACAACTAACACCCTTCTAACCCTAACCCTAACCCCTAACACTAACCCCAACACCCTTCTTACCCTTCTAACCCTAACCCCAACACCCTTCTTAATTCCACACAAGAGTGTTTATCCGTTAAGAAATTACAGCTGAAGTCAGCCATGCTTGTGACATAGTGACAATGGCTGCTGAAAACAGTCTAGGTTCCTCATAGTGCCATCCAGAGCTGACAAAGCTGGAAACCAGAACAGCAGGTCTAATGGAAGACGTCAGATTTTAAAATTCCACTTTATGCAGGAAAGCGCTCCAGACAGAGGTCACTGACACGCCTGGGGAGACGTTGTGACTGACATTCCGGAACCATCCATCGAGCAGTGACGGGATAACCGCGGGCTGTCATTGTCAGCATCCCAACTACGGGGCGTCCCTCGTCAATCTGCGGCTTGGTGGGGTGGCGTTGGCAGATAGATGCGGGAGGTGAAGCCCCATCTGACCTCAATTTGTGAAACCAGCGTGTTGAAACTGTCCGTCAGGAATGACTGTCCTTCTCAGAACGATTCCAACAAAAATAATGGCACATATTATATCGTCTTAGAGACCTGTCATATAGTTGCTTGAAAAAAAAAACATGCCAAGGGGACACTAGGAAGTGGCAGCGATTCCATCTTCAAGGGAAACATTGCAGAGCAATCAGGCTGTACTTTTACACTTAAGCATTATCAATCTATGACAGATTTAAGAAACACGAGCGAAAAAGTAATCATTTCCATCAATGTCTGCCACGGGCAACTCATAGGGACAGCGGTCATGAGGACCGGGCACACTGATAGGATGTGCAGATGTTAATTAATAAATTATACACGTGCTCAATTATAAAATGCCAACAGATGGCAGAAGATGAATGACAGATACACATAGTCAGGGATTCGCAGCTGTTTTTTCTGACCAATAAAATGAGGATTTATAAGGTTTTTTAATACAAATTGTATATATTGAGTGTTCTCACACAACTGTGTTGAAGAAATTAAAGCCTGCAGTAATATTTGATCAGATTATTAATTCAGAAGACTAACAGAGACTTAAATAACTTCCAAACATATAAATAGCCATTATTATGCTCTAAATTATAATTACGTGAAATTCATACATGCATTCATTTGTTACTATAGTTTGAAATAGCTGAAGCAAATCATATGATATATTTTATGAATATCGTCATCAGCCGTATTGGTGAGCACCGATTTCAGCCGCTGAGGATGTCCATGGTGTTCACAGGACCCTCCTCAAACAATCCAGGTGCAGGTGAGCCTAGAAAATTGTGGCACCAGTCTGCTAGCAGCCTGCAACAGGAACACGCTCTTCAGAATGACGGCCCTCAGCCTGCCTGTCAGATCCTGACCATCTCCGCCACGTGCCATTGAGATGTAAAGCCGCTGGGCTGAAGTCAGCACAGTGAGGGGGGGCGTGGAAACTCGGTGCTCATGATGACTGGACAGCTGATGTGATGAATATGCCCCAGCACTCCCCCCCATTCATACTCACAGTCAGCCTCGATGCCTGGATCTACTCATTAATCATGAACCCTCTTCTAGTCGTGGGGGGGTTTGCAGTGTTAAATGACCAGCTGATGGATCAGACCCCTCGTGGACGTTCTCATCATTGTTGTCTGATAAAGGCGGTTTTCTCCTTTTTACCACAATCGCGAGGCAGAGGGACAGCGTTATAAATGAGTCCGTGTACCTGTCTTGGCCCCAGGGGGGAGTTGCGTGTACGGTGAGGAGTCAGGTGCTTGAAGGAAAACGGGGACCAGCTGCAAGCTTTTGTTCTCTTCTCTTTCCCCTCACACCTCCCCTCTCCTTCCATCTCTGTCCTCTTCTTTCCCCGTCCTCCTGGGCCATGCTCTCTCTCGCCCCTCCCAAGCTTCTGGAACAGACCGGGAATGAATAATTTATGAGAGAGTGGAAGAGGAGGAGGAGCAGGAGGAGGAGAAGTGGACAGCAGCCACTGCTGCAGCCATGGGGAAACAGAAGTGGGCGTGTGCGTGTGAGACATGGGGGGGGGGCTCATGAATAATGCAGGCCAGGCTGACGGCATCCCCAGGCTCTCCGCAACAGAGAGGAAACCCAGGGGGTGGGGGAAGACGGGAACGAGAGCTATGGCAGGATCCTCTGACTCCCTCCGCAAAGCGGGCAACCAGCCAAAGGGAGGGGACGGCTACAGAACATGCCGCACAGCCAGCTTCTGGGCCAGCACCACCCTCAGAAAAATCCGAGTCCCTTTCCTCGGTCAGTCCCACGGTTCATGCATTTCCATTTTGCGCTTGTATATATAAAACGTTTGTTCCCTATTGCTCGCATAACATGGAGAAGCCATCTTTGATCACCTTGCTACTGGACGCTTCCCCTCTCTGCACTCATTAACAATCCCCTGCATCTCAGTGGCGTGGTAGCTGCCACGACCGCCATGCAGTTCGCTCCTGTGGTGTGTGAGACTCTTCGCTGGAACATCACGGAGGCCGTAGGGCAGCGTAGCACGCCACTTATTCCCACACTTCATACGACGCTGATAAAAGAGGAACTGCTGAATGAAAACATAGGAGTCTGTTGTCAGACATGCGAGGGATGGAATGTATCTCAGCCCTGTGAGTGCAAATCTGCCTGGGCGCATCCATGCACATCACAGATCTCAAAACAGATGAGGGGGATGGTCTGCATTTCGTCTGGCTAAACATGTGGTTCCTTCCCCCCATACCCAGGGACACACGAGGTGGACAGCATCCAGCTCTTCGATCCACTGGGAAGGCTGATGCCTTTTCAAGGCTTAAGCCGACTTAGAGCTCATGAAAAAAAAGTCCCAGTATCCGCAGCTATTAAAATGATCAACCATGTACCTCCCCACTGAAACAAATTCTCGATGATTATTTAATGAAATCTAATGGAGACATCTGTTGAATTACTATATCTTTAAGGTCAACGATTCTTTAACTGAACCCAAAGAGATTCTAAATAAGTTAAAAATGAAAGGAATTCAGAAGGAAATATATACAGGTGTCATAAGTAACCTGAGGTAGCTCGCAACAGCGATGCTGAACTGAAATAATTATAAAGGCTATGATACTGCCCTGCACGGGGGTCACCTGTTGGTTCTGAAGTTGATGTGAGATCACCTGACCTTCATCACCTCCTCTTGGTTCGACCCTGCCTGTTTTATCTACAGGTATTAGTTAGGGGGCAAAGCAAAGCAATTCTACACAGTTCAGGCCATTAAACGCAACAGTGGGGGTGATGGGGTTCCACAGGTGCACAAAAGTAACCGGAACTCAAGAAATGTTCGATAAATTATGGCTGGCTCAGAATATTCAAACATCATTAATTCTAAGGCAGAGTGGCAAGGTGACGGTGGTTTCAGACCCCCATCCATTAACCTGTCAAAAATAAACACTTGCAAGTAATAAAGTCATAATTAGTGGCCATAATCTCTGTCACATGGAAGGTAATTAGCTTTGTAGCCCATTACCCCCAAAGTTTCATTTTGTGAAATACTGCAAACCTGCCATCACTGGCCTGCTGGAAAACATGCGGAGCTTTCCGCATGCACAGTGAACGAGGGAACGAGAGAGGAGAGATTTCATCTAAAAAAGATTAAGTACAAGGGCAAACTTTACGTTTACGCCCTTCCTGCCTGCAGGCTCTTTTTTTATGGCTGCCTTCAATTTCGTGCCAAGACTGCAGGCCGCGAACGTCCCCCTACGGCGCACTCTTCCTCCTGCTACTGCTGAAATATTGTTAATGACACATTTACAAGACGCACCTGGGAGCAGAGATGGGTGGTGTAGGTGGGACACGGACTCTGCTCGTGGCAATCGACGTTGCCTCACCTCGACCAGCACTGAGCCAACAGCCAACTAGCTAACCACGAGCATATTACCACCCCCCTGCATGAGAATCCGACCCACCAAAGGCTGTATCCTGCGGCAAGGTCCTCCAGCCACATCAACCATCACCATCAGCGGGTCCCCAGCACCTTCTCCTCGACAGAAAATGTGGACTGGTCGTGTGGTTTATGCCTGAGACTGTAGAATGTGGGGGGGGGGGGCAAAAGTCAAATGACCAAACTGTAAGTTGTAAGTATAACAATGCATGATATTCCTGACTTCTGTTAGATGCTTCCACAAGCTTCGAAGGACTTAAACAGCCTTAAGGAATGATAACTAGTCATCAAAATTCCCCATAAGTACTGGGGTGAAGGAGTCAACAAACTCCCAGACGCACTTCCTGCCAACAGTCACCTCTCGCCAAACAGAAGTGTCAAACAAATAATGAAAACTAACAGCGCTGTGTCTCGCCTCCATCTGTGTCTCCTCTAAAGAACAGCACACGTGTGAATACGAGGAATGCTAAGGAACGCTAAGCTAACAGCACACCATCACACCACAGTGTGTTAAACACACACACACACAGTTAGTCTTACTACACCAGGTACTCCTTTCATAATGCATTACCCAGCCCTACTTGTCCTATGCATGGTCGTGGGGGGTTCCAGAGCCTATCCCAAAGGCTACATGCGCAAAGGCTGGGAATAACATAGGATAGGGCATCAACCTGTCACAGGTTACACACACCAGTCACATCTAAGGACAAGTTAGCAACTCCAATTCAGCTTAGCATGTCTTTGGACTGTGGGAGGGAAACCCAGAAGAAACCCCACCATGACATGGGGAGAGCAGGCAAACTCCGACGACCTAGAGGTGTGAGTTGACCATGCTAACCACACAGTTTAAATAGATGGAAATATTTTGGGGTTTGCTGTATAATGTTACTCAATATTACAAAATTTACAATATCCCCAAATTGATTAAATAGGAAAATGTCCTCTAATGGTTATGAATAGTATGATGATGCGCAAGAAGATTGCGTGAACTTACCCAGTGGGGCAACCCCCTCCATCAGGTTTCCCCCGGTGCCTCCAACCCTGACAGACAAAGCCCTCAGCCCTCAGAAGGAGATATCAATATCAAAGAAGAGGGGAGGAATAAGAGAGACACAGGCCTTCGAAAGAAATAAGAGAAGTACAGCAAATGGCAGCAGCAGTGTACATACATTATAAACTGGACGACTTGATGGAACTGAGCGTGGGCTGATTCCAAACGTCACATATTCAGCTAAGCTTGTCTAAAATGAAAATGTAGTAAATGTGCCGATTTCCCAAAAAATCATTTCCCCTTTTCTCAGAGCCCCTTGGAAACCTGTAAAAACATTTAAAAAAACAAGTCCATGGTAAATTAGATTGTATAACGTCCTATTCCAACCTGATAACTTTTTGACTCCATAAATTTGTCCTAATCATTTTCTTTGATTTCCAGCACAGTGGTCTGACTCAAAAACTGTTGGCCCAAAAATGTCTGTTAATCACGCAAGCCAGATAAAACAGACCATTAAACAGACATCTGATGCCTGGCTGTAAAATAAAATAAATTAAAGAACTAGCATGTGCAAGTAGCAGGGAACATATCAAATATCCCCGAAATCAGGCATTTCCCAGAACACTGCAGTGGTGCATTAAAATTTTTAATGCGATGGTTTTACTCAGTTTCAAAGTATCAGGAACCGGTGAACTTAATACTATCATAGAAATAAATCCCTTTTTTTAAAAAACAATAAACAAGCATGAGAAAAAGGCCTGAAATGCACAAACAACTGGGAGCATTTCTACTGGGAAATAAAAAATCTTCAAAGAATCATCTGGCATAACGCTCAGAGTAATGTGCTTATGGACACAGGAAGTGCATCCTGCTCTTAAACACAGAGCTCTGTGCTTTTGCACAGTGCCCAAACCAGATTATAGGCCTGGAATGCATTTCCTGCGAGGCGTCCGTCGACCAGGGGCAGGGTCGTTAACCAAGCGCAGTGGAGCCCTCTCCTCCCATCAGTCAGCCTGCTATCTGACCTCCCTTCATGGCCCACAAATGTTCTTCTGTTTATTGGGTGCTTTTCAGACATGCGGACGTTAGCCAGATGGGACATGGATGGTTTGAAGCACCTCAGCCATCTTGGACAGGATTGGGCTGGCCTCTGAGAGTGCTGTGAGGGGCGAGGCCGGTTCTGACCCACGCTGTGTTCTGTTTCCGCCCTCTTTCAGCACCAGGACCTGGCGGTTTCCATGCTGATGCAGCCAAAGTCCATCAAAACAACTGGGAAATCCACTCCGTGTTCTGCAAAAATACAGGAAGTATCGAATTTCTCAACACGCAGACTTTCACCGCAGGTGTGATTAATAGCGGCACACAGAGAGCCGCTCAGCAGGGGACTAAGCAGATAAGTGGTCATTGAAAACGCAACAGATTGGAGGACTTGATGCATGGATCAGTGCATGGATCAGTGCTCCTTACAACTGACAAGGTTTAACTAACATGTCACTGGAAAGATGCATATAGCTTCCAACAGGAAATGACATCCTTAGCCGAACATTCGACAGCACCTTTCTTGACCTTACCTCGGGTCAAGGCCAGCATGACAGCTCCAACCTAAGGGTTCTAAGCTAATGATAGCAGCAGCTTTGATCTTCGTCATCAGTCAGTAAAGTCTGCTGTTTACTTAATTTCCCAAAAAGCATAACGCTTCAAAAGCCCAAGATGTGAGTAAATCCGCTTGCTAAATTGAGGGCAAACCCACAGTGCCAGTGAAGCCCAGAAATTAAAGGGATGGCCTCTGGCCCTCAACACTGGTTCCGACTCTAATTGGGAACAAAACCTCATTAAGAACGCCCCTTTAATTCCTCATCTGGGGCAGCACCACCGTCCTCTGGACTCTGCTCATTCCCATTTCCTCAGTTTCGATCCAGATCAGGGTGGGTCTCTTCCTGTCACTATAGCAGACCGTGCGCGACCTTCAGCATCACCCGCGACCCATTCGATTTCAAACTAACGCAATAAAGAGTCGCATTAAAATACAGGGAGATGCCATTTACCTCAGAAGTCACGACGGGGATGGATTGAAGGCCTGACACAGGCATGGCTGCCTTCAGGAAGCCGACCGGATCAAATTTAATTGACCAGAACTAGCTGAGAAAAATAACCAGCATCGATTGCAGCGGGTCCTGAAGGGAAGGGGAATCATTAAACTTTCATTTCACCAGTGAATCAATTTCATACAGGCCGATCAGGCTGGGTGCCACGGCGCCGGGTCCGCTTTGTATAATGACATTTAGGACTTACTGAAGAAAGCTCCAGTGGAGTGCAACGCCTACCGACATCTCACTTTGGGTAAGAGGCATCATCAGAGGAGTTTGGGGAGAGATACAGGATGGTGCATCTTCACACCTGAGGGAGCTCTGAAGCCAAATACTGCCCAATACCCTCAAGGGGGCAAAGGCAATTATGAGGAACACATGTGCAGAATTCCTGGAGGTCATGTGTCGCTGTGATCCAGCAGCTGAAGGACTCGCTCGTGTCCTGCAAAGACGTGAAGATTTCGCCACCTTAGTCTGCCGTGGATGCCAATCAGGAGAGTGCCTGAGGACCCCCCCAGAACAGGTGGAGGAACAGGAGGACACCCCTCAGTCATACACCTCAATCACTGACGTTCCTACACCTCTCTATCATGACACAGATAGGAGAGTCTGCAACTGCGGCTTGCTTTGCTGCTCGGTCTTCCAGCCCCTGCCCCCACCATCCAATTTCGTCCATCTTCCCGACATTTTCCTCTCCCTCTCACTGTCACTTTTTCAATTTCATTTCTCTTTGTGGAACATCGGAGAGAATAAATTTCATGAATGAAATCGCAGATAACCCCGCAGCTTAATCTCCCTGCTCCCAATTCTTTTTTTTTTATAATACATGACTGATGCCCACCCCCCACCCCCCAGGCACCCTCCTTTTCACATTCCCCTCGATTGAATTGTGCCTTCAATAAAACATCATGGATCAAAACCAGAAGGAGTGGAACTGTGCATCGGAAGGAAGAGTGAAGAGAAACTTCCGGGGCCCATTGGAAGCACGCTTCCTTATGTAAAACATGCCAAGGCATGGCAGCCTTTCTGCTTCTGATCGACGGAGTGGATGGCCTTCTTCATGCCTCACACTGGTTTTGACACTAAACCCCAGAATTCCTGACACCATGTGACGTCAAGGCCGCCAGTGAAATGGGAGTTTCCGAATACAGGCTAATTAAGGACCGGAGAGGAAGCGAGGGAGAAACAAGGCCGACCCACCTCCTCACCCCGCAAGCGATCAGTTAAATGATAAGAGCATCCTGGGGGGGGGGTTACCAGCATCTAATCGTATCTCAGAGTGATGGCGGTCAGAGAGACTGGGACCCTGGCAAGAGCTGGAATGCTGCTTTCGAAATAAGCAACAGAAATGTAACAGGCTTCAGAGGAGAAGATCAGAGTCGTTCTCTCACACGATGGAGGTTTGGGGAGGCATGAGAAACAAATGCCGAAGAACAAAGCACTTGGACATTCTTGTCTTTTGGAGGGGGGGGGCTGAGGCTGAGGCCCTAGTTATTGGGAAGCATGTCAGCATTCGTAATGCTATGATGTAGAAATGCCTACTAGGGGGGCCATTTACAGGCCAGAGAAGCCCTGCCTCTGGCTCCACCCACTCCCACCCAGACAGCACATCATTCGCGATGAGGCGTGACAGACAGCAGCCATGGGAGGGGCATATCATCCTGCCATGGACCTCCAGTCCCTTTCCAATCACGTATTGGTTTGTAGATTTAAACCTGGAGCACTGGGTGTCCAGGAAAGGGCTTGAATTAATCAGCCATGGAAAAGAGGAAGCCAACACATTGGGGGAGATGTCAAGACTAAAACTCGGCAGGTCAGATCTCGAGATTCGGGGATTCCCCACTGTGCGTTAACAGTACGCCTTACCCCTGCCATATCACCGATGACACACTGTGTTAGCAATGGCTACCTGAAAAGGTGAGGGCGTCATCAAAATGTGGGGCGGGCAGAACCGCGGCAGGTAGCGCTTGTCCTTGCTCCAGAAGATCCACGGGTGCCACAGAGCACCATGGCCAGCCAGTCCAAGCCCAGCTGAAGGCCCAATCCATATTGCTGCTGGTCCTGACTGCATGAAGAGATGTCAGGACAGAGGAAAGGTAAGGCCAGACCCCTGAAAACACTTCCAGAACGAAAATGAAAAGGGGGACAACAACATGAAATTTGTTAATGTTTCCCTTTTTAAGCAGCCACATGTCATTCAATAACATGCATATAGTGACAGGGGGCGGGGCAGGAGCCACCCAATCAGAGAAGCACGTAGACACATCGTTAATCACCAAATTCCTACCCACTAACTGCAGCATCTCCTCACAAAATATATTCATTTACATAGGCTTGTCACTTCGGGAAAATAACTCCTACACACAGAACCCCTCCCCTTCCTCCCCCCCCACCCCCCCAAACATCTAGTGTAATTAAGATGTGATAAAATGCAGGGGCGGATCTCTCACAACATCTGCTGCACGCTCGGGTGGGGGCCGAGGGCTGCAGAGAGGTGTCACTAACGGGCCAGAAAAAAATCTGCAGAGTTCAGGAGTGTGGAAGCCCAGTGGGGACACACTTAACGAAATGTGATTACTCCATCTGCCTGAAACAATGGAACTTAAAATGTTTGCTTTAAATGGGAACCGTGATGTCGATGTGAGAATACGGAACCCACAAAGTCTCCAGGCTGGTGAGCCAAAGGTATAAACAAAGGGAAACCTCAGCCCTGCCCGGACGGGAGCCACTGTGCTGAGAGAAGGGGACTTGGCTCATCTGAAATGGTTTTCTCAACTAGATACTTCAATTTTAAGAGTAGTTACTCATTAGCAGCGTGCTTGAATAAGGAAATGCTGGTGTTAATATAATGTTCTAGATTAAACCACAAAGAGCCAGCATTATGCAATTTATTACTGACAGCCAGAGGTGGAAAGTTCAGGTCCAGAAAGTACAAACCCAGACCAAGGTTTTGTTTCAACCAACCAGCTGAGTACTCGGTGACTGTGACTCTTTATACTCAACTAGTTGGTTGAAACTAGTCCTTTAGTCTGGATTTGTATGTTCTGAATCGGAACTTTCCACCTCTGCTGATATCTTCTGGCTGGAGTCTGAAGCCTGGCCTCCAAATGAAGTCATCGTATAGGTCACTTTTGGGACTGCTAATAAATGAGCCATTGATCCTCTTCTTCCTGCAGTGGAGCTCCATGGACGTGTTGTAGCCGGTTCTCTGGGCTGGATGCCGGTCAAACCCCCAGATCCCACAGCCTTCCAGGACCACGGCTGTGTGCCCCATCTCCATCTACACACACCTCAAGGGATTCCATAAGCTTGGTGACAAGGTCTCCTGTGGATGTTTTAATTTGAGATGGGGAATCGTCTTTACACCCCACCCACCCTATCTCAAACCTTGCAGATCCTCCCCAAATCACATGACCATGGCAGCCAATCGCAACACAGATCAACGAAGAGGACGCAAGATGGACAATTAGGAGGAATGACCTCACACTTCGTCATGCACCCGGCTGGCAGCGCCGTGACGTCACCCCCCCCCACTCCACACGGCGGGAGAGGAGAGCAGGGGTGCGAGGCGTTGTACGGCACGTCTGATGTAATTCCTCCCGCGATGACATCAGTGTTTTTCACAGCTCTGGTAGACCTTGGCAAGCCTGTGCTCCCCTGCTCCATGCCACTAAGCTGGTCCAGATCTATTAATATATCCCTCTTCCCACCCTCCCTCCCCCATCTTTTTCTCTCTCATCTTACCCTCATCTCTCTCTTTTTGTTCTCTTCTTTTCTCTTTCTTTCCCTCTTTCCTCTGTTACCTGTCCCATGCTGTCTCACATACCTTTCCTTCCATTTCTCTCCTTCCTTAACTCTTCCTTAACCCTCATCCCTCCTTCACCCTCCTCTTTTCTTTTCCCTTTCTCCTCCATTGCCATTTCTCCCACTTTCTCCATCCCCTGTCTCTCTCCTTCTTTCTCTTGTTCCCTGTCTCCTCTCCTCTCTCCCTATTTCCTCCTCAACTCCCCGTTCTCTCTGTTTGTCTGTTCCCATCTCTCGATCGCTCCCTCCCTTCCCTCTCTCTCTCTCTCCTTCTTTCTCTCTTTCCCACTCTCCCACGCTGTGCTCCCTGGCACCTCACGCTGTTTTCTTTCTTTTTTTTGCGGGGCGGTGCCCTCGGAGCGGCAGCATGCTGGCATCCCAGCTCATGGGGAGCTCAAATCGGGCGGGGCATGGTGCCGCGCTGTACGTGTTTCAATTAGCTGCTCGTTAGCGGGCTGCACAGTCCGCCGCAGGGCCCATGGGGAGCCTGGGAGCTTTGATGGTGGACGGAGGGAGCTTCTGCGCCGGCGAATGACCTGCTATGAACCCCCAGGCCGCCAGGGAAGGGGCTGAGCCTGGCCCCCTCTCTAATGAGTCACACGCAGCCCTCTCGCACATACACGTACCAGCTGGCGTGCATCTGAAAAGATGCATTATTTATTTGCCCCTGTTATTTTACTTAAGCCAGTTGGGGATGAATGGAACCTCCAAGCCAAAAGCACAATGCCACATGGGTAAATTTGTGTTAGTATGTATTAGTGTGGGGATATAGAATTCCCCACACCAGCACAAATTGATGCCAATTTTAAAATTTCAATAATACCGGTAAGTAGTTTCAGTGTTGCATAATTTGAGTAATACTGGTATATAGTTTCAATGTTATGTTATTTCAGTAATACTGGCATGTATATTCAGTGTTATATCATTTAAGTAATACTGGTATGTATAAATGGGTAAATTTGTGTTTGTATGCATTAGTGTGAGGTACATAATTCCCAATACCTGCACAAACAGATGCCAATTTGTTTATCATTTCAGTAATACTGGCATGTATATTCAGTGTTATATCATTTCAGTAATACTGGCATGTATATTCAGTGTTATATCATTTCAATAATACTGGCATGTATATTCAGTGTTGTATCATTTCAGTAATACTGGCATGTATATTCAGTGTTGTATCATTTCAGT
>JAAGVU020000078.1:13446873-13459165 GCA_011763525.2 Mormyrus iriodes | reverse complement strand
GGGGCGGGGGGGATCACTCCAGTGATCTTTTATCACAGCCGTAACTGTCTGTCCTTTTGGTACCTCCTACCACACCGGAGAGGAGACGGGGGGGTGGGGGGGGCTGCAATCGGCCCCAAGGTCCCTGGGCTAGGCACCCCATCGCTCGTAACGAGAATCGGGGAAGTGGTCATGTCCGAGATGCTATCTCCACAAGAACCCGCCCCCCCCCAAAAAAATTTACTAGGGAACATCGGTGCTCAGAGACAGGGTACAATTTCAAAATCTAAGACTGAAAGACCTGCAGCCTCGTCAGTGACGTCATGGTGGAACGCAGGAGGTCAGGCAGATCGTTCAGGTTTCTTTATATAATATGACCCAAATCCAGGGCAGTGAGTTGGAATTCAGCACCAGCTCTGCATCTTCTCCCCATACTGGCAGATAGGGGCGCCATGCTCTCCTTTTCATCATCCGACTGTCGTGGCTGACCATGCCATCAACCCGGGTGTCCCGTTCGAATTCCCATCAAGCTCAAACGGACGGTCTGAGCTGCCTAAAGTTCCTTCAGGATGGTGGCTGGGTGAGTAAGCCCCCCCCCCCCAAAATGAGGAGAGTGAGGTTTGGGCGGCATCTCGACACAAAATGGCCGCCACACTATGACCTGGTTGTGCGACACACTGAGGGGGGTCATGGCTGTTCTTCATCAGAGACTGACAATCATCATCATCATCTCTCCGCAGTGTATGAAAGGTGCCCCCGGTGTCTGGCATAGGGGTACCTATAAGGGGCGCTAGAGGTGACTGACATATTTTCATCAAATCCCAGGCATTCAACCACATTGTGAAAATGGAAACTCATCCACTCCACTGAGATGAACTAATTTTTCGTTTTGCACGGGAAAGGGGGCCCTGACTGGCAGGGGGGTGGGGGGTGTTTGTGTCAGCATCTGTCTACCTGATGGAATTTCCTCACCAAAATAATCATGCTACAACTACTAGTCATTGTCTTTCTCCTCCACCTGCAGAGGTGTGGCTTGAGCCATCCAATCGGCACAGAGAGGGGAGTGAAAACGGTGAGGCGCAGTGGGGTAAAGAGCATGCGGAAACTCCCCAGGGGGGAAACCCGGGATCTTCCCTTCCTATCTTCGCCTTGAAAAATGTGCAAATGGCACAGCGGAGCTGACACCGGCCAGCGGGGGCCACCTGAGCGGAACGAGGAGAAAAATCTGAGAATGCGAAAGGGGATTAGAGAGGGAGCCGCGCGCAGGACAGAGCAGCAGGACATGGGCGGCTGCTTCTCAGCCCAATAAAGTGTGAAAGGCATGACTGACGCCCTGCGACATATTTAAACACACATGGAAACTGCAGCCCTGCGCTTAAAATGCGGCAGCAGTCTGCACAGACGTGGTTCCACTCCCCCCATATGTTCCAGTCCTGCTCGATGAGCTGGCCAAGCTGAGCGTACAGGTGTTAACAGTCGGCGACCGGTGGCGGGATCCCACGCGCGTGATTGGCCCTTCCCCTCGTTGTCCTTCACCTGCTCCGGAAGACTCCGGAAAGTTCCGCAACGCCACTGCAAACCCTGGAGCACAAAGGCACTGTCTTCTGCCGAACGCAGGGGAGGCAGGGGCGTGCGACGGATAGCGGATGTTTGGCGGGACGGGGGCCAGGTGCTGGGACCCTGGTGCCCGTCAATCGGCGTTAATTCCGTCAGCTCTGCCGTGTGCCGCACGGACGCCTCCCCAGAGCCCACCGTCATTGTTCAGCTCAGGGACCTGGGCGCTGCTGCACCTGCCCTTGTCATCATCCTACTGAGGCAGCAGGACGTCCCCCCCCCCCAGCTCAGCACAACACTGCCATCTGCTGGTGATGGCAGAAATTACTAGCAATTACATGCAGTGTCCAGAGTTCCCAAAAGACCTGGATGGATGCTATTACTCGTTTCCCTCTAGGCCTTGCAGAGCGACTCTGGGAACTTTACTGTCTGGTTCATGTGGCACCCTGGTACATTGCAGTGGTCACTCCCCCATCTAACCACTGTGTCCGGCTTAATAATAAATATGTGGGTCCGTGTGTGTGTGCCCATGCGAACGTGTATTTGCATCGCGTCTGGGTTGACCGGCTCCTGTTCCAGCACAAAACAGCCAAACACCTTGAGTCAATCGCCATGGGGCAAGTGAGGGGTAAGTAGCACTCTACCCAGCGGTCATCATCTTCATCATCATCATCACTGCCATTCACTCAGCAACCAGGGGTCCTATTCACGCTCCGACAAGCGACTGGCCCCCCCACCCTGCCCTGGCGTCTCTCCTCGAATGGCTGGTGATAAATCATGCAGGATCCCCCTCCCAGCGCTACTTTTGCAGACAATATATCTGAAACGGGTGGGGAGGTGTGAGGTGGCGGGTTATGGCGGGGGGGTTGGGGGGGCAGCAGTGTCACTTTCAATATCGGAAGTGATCCATGCTACTCTGCCGTTCTCAGAAAGTCGATCCATCTCCAGCTCTCCTCCAGGGGGTGATGGGAAGGTGGGGCAGAGTCAAGGGCATGAAGGGAGTGCATCCGTCAGCTCCGGAGGTGACCCCCCCCTCCGCCGGACTGAGAGAAAAGGAGGCGGGGGGACCTCAACAAGGCTCAATACCAATGGACAGGGAGATGAAGGAGGAGAGATGAGGAACCTGGGGCAGCAGGTGGCGTAGCGCCACATTGGGTTAGGTTCAAATCCTTTGGTCAGCAAAGTAACCAAATCACTATTGGACCCGGTACCGGGACCCCAAGCTTTGCTCTCACCTGGATTTGTTTCTCTCACATAAGAGCAAGATGGGATGTATGAACAAAGAATTCCTTTATACCTGCATGTGTCCAAATGGCTAATAAAAGTAGCTTCTTAAAAGTTCAACCTCTGCTTATAAATGTCACAGTATTTAAGATACAGGAGGACTGACAGATCTCAGATGCGGTTGGTGAAGCATTCGCACACTTATTAATTGGGGGGGGGGCACATGTGACAATCCAATACATGGCAGACAGAAAGGGATGTAACAGAGGTGTCAGCCCCTCTCCCCCCCAAATAGCAGCCCAGCCAGTGGTGTCAGTGTTTGCTGCAGGTGAAACTATGCCAGCCACATCCATATCCCATCGATGCAGCTCTCCAGTTCTTGTGGCCAATTGCCAATGGCCATGGGTTCTGTGACCCCCTCCCCCCCAGGCAGTGTGGCAGTGAGGTCAGGTGAGAACAGGAGCAGTACAGCCTCAGGCTGTCCACTTCCACTCAAAGAGACGCCGGAGGGCTTTTCTGACCACTTCGGGAAATGGAGCCAAGGCTCGGATGGCAGGAGAGACAGAGGAAAGGAAGGAAGGAAGTAAGGAAGTAAACTGGAAATCAGAGTCCCCAAAGTCAACAGAAAACAGGAAGTCGCTGCTCAACAGAGAGGGCCCAGCGGCTTTTTGAGGGACACAGCGATAATGATGAAGTTTCCAGCCCTCCCACCTGGTGATTGGAGAAAAGCATCACTTCCTCCATCTGGCACACGAGTGCATTGAGACTGGAGGACTGCAGGTGTCACCGGTGGTCAAAGATGGGCTGGTAATACTGGGGTATCAGTAAGCTGTTTAAGTTCCGCCTCATCACCACCACAGGCTTCCTGAGAAGATGGGGACACCCAGGTGTAGGCCTGTGACAAACGGGCCATCAGGTGCTCCATAGCGAGCCATTGAGGGAGGCCGACTGCCGTGTTCAGGTCCAGCCCCATCTGAACCCTCCAACACAGTTTCACCCAGGCTCAGCAGTGGAGACCACCCCACAGCATAGAGCAGACATGCCCACATCTGCTCCACCCCAGCACTCCCAGAATAGGACAGCTGGCTCCAGCAGGGACGAAGGAAGCAAGGACACAGAGAGGTTCCTGTGAGCATTCCCAGAAGGAAAAGGGGAATTCCTATGAACAGCACACAGTGGTCACTGAAAAACTCCTGATAACGAGTTCCAAACAAGGCGATGACATGGCAAGCCTCACGGAAAAGAGTGACATTATGGCAACCTCTATGACCATCAAGATTTCCACTAGAACACCCCTGAAATGCACTGCTGTCCTAATTGTCACCCAAGAGACCACTTAACGATCCAGGAGCGAAAGCCAAATTAGCACAAACAAGGACCTAGGGTATTGATCATCTATGTGAGAGAATACAGAGCTCTCACCCCACCCGCCGTCTTCCGGGAACAACTGGCAGTGACGGAATCCCCCACGTGCAAAGTCACCGTGTTTACTGTGGTCACCGTGGTCACTGAAGCATAGAACTGGAGAACAAAGTTCCCGGTGCTTTGACTAGTTAGCTGCACGTCAAGGAAACCAGAGACAGACAGGCAGACAGACACACACACACACAGACACACAGACACGCACAGACACACAGACACACACACACACACACACACACACACACACACACACAGACACATGGCTAAGCTGTCCTGCGGGGGAGCTGCTATCATCTTCATTTCCCCATTTCTGCTGCAATCAAGTGACGGTTTCACCTGCAGTGATAAACACCGGTCGGATGTAACATCCTCAGCCGTCTGGCTGGAAGCATCCATGCCGGTGCATTCCTGGGCATTCGGCAGGAAAAGCAGCAGCCTGCCATTGCTTTCAGTCTGGCCCTCTTTTACGAACACATACAGCATATATGTCATGTCCAGCCCCACCCTACCAGTCTATTCCCTGCTGATCAGCCACGCCTGTAGCTCATTGTTGTTACCTCATGTTCCTGCCTCTTGTTAACCAGCCACAGGTGCCCCTTGTTTATCCCTGCCTTCCCTGTGTATAAGAGTTTCCCCGGTCCTGTGCTCCCCTGTCGGGTCATTGATGTTTGTAGTGTTCTGGCTGTAGCTGTTACTGAGTGTGCGTGTGTCAATAAAGCCCCTGCACCTGATTATTCCCTCCGTGCCTGCGTCATGCCTCGCCGTCGAACCCACGCTCACGACAATATATAACATATTCCTGCGTGGTAAAAAATAAATCGAATATATGCTTCATGCCAAACCGGTTTTTCCGACCCCGTCCTCCGTGACGCCCCCCCCCCCCCATGTGACGGCCATAGGCGGTGTCGATCCACAGGGCGCGGGGGGTGTGGGGCACATCGCAAGGCTGCCACCCCTACCCTGACATTTTGACAAATGCCTGCCCCACTATAGTAAAAGCTGCTCTGTCCTGTGCACATGGCGGTGTGGGAAGAGCCAGGCTAACTGACGAGGAGAAAGGAGGTGAGAAAAGCGGGGGGGAAAATGCTGACACGCCAATAAGGGATGGTGAAATACACGCTTGAACATGCTATCCTGAGATCCCTGTGTCTGTGGCGTGGGATATGGGGGGTGGGGTATATCTACTTCACGTAGAAGCACTGGGCGATATTTATATCTCAGAGTGCAGAGTGAGACTCTCAAACGTGCCTACATCACACCCCCGATGTGGCATTACTGCCAGAGCCCCTTCAGCTCTGATGGGCAAAGAGAGCAAAACACCCCCGTACAGGACAATCAGAAAACTGCCAGTCATCTGGAGGGGCAAATCCCTTAGATTTCGCAGACGTCGTTGTATCCTAGCACACTGCACTCTGCAAGGAGTGTCAACAAAAGGCGTATCACACCTTTCAGTGAAGGGAAAGGCACGCTGGGAGTACGCTGGTAGCTTTGCTCTTTTAAACAGTATCTACTATCCACAACAAAACAAAGTAAAATATGTAAGCACACTACACAGGCCAGCCCTCAGGGACGGCAAGCTTCGCCGAGCCTCAGACAAACAACTGAAGAGACCCAGGGGATTTTATAAAGGTTACGAGCCTCTAAGATACGACCAAGTTATCCAAACATGGAGAACAGGTGCAGTGCGTTTCCCATCTGCCAGGCAAACCACTTCCATTTTTTCTCCCTCGTGTTGGCTGAGTGGTTGGAGAAGATTATTATAATATACAAAACTATATCTTGCCCTTATTTGTTTTGTCCTCAAGCTGCTGGGTCACAAGTACAAAAAAGTTTATTTTTTCTGGTTTGATTTAACGATTTCATAAATATTCAGTGTGGTTGAGAACATCTTTAATCAACATTTTACAATGCTTAATAAGTAAACTCAAGAATAGTTTGCATATCTGGCATCCATTTCAGTGATGCCCCCCCACCCCCCACCAAGGCATCGCCACTAATTTTCATCTGTGTTTATCTTGTTTTCAGCTCTCCACGACGCCTAACTTCCTGCCAGGAAGCAGAGGGCGGCTGACATTAGCTATTCCGCTTCATGGCCCTGCCGATCAACTTTTCATATGGCGAATCGAATGGCACTGCGTGGGAGGGCTCAGAGCTGATTGGGCAAAAAGTGAGCGAAAATCCAAGGGCACGTTACAGGGGCAGCTAACTGAGACACCCTGGCCAGTGTGAAGCCTCTGTCTCGCTGAAGAAGAATGCCGAGGCTTTTTGCTGGTGTGGGACTCATAGACTGGATCTGAAAGTGGCACAGAGACCTGAGCTGACTTGAGAAAACCTCAATCGATGAGCAAACTTTGTATAGGTGTGTCTGGACATAAACTATGCAACACTGCGTGTGTCCTGAGCACGCCTTTCTGCATTGTGTGTGCTCTGCTTTACTTCACTGAGCGTGGGGGTGGTGTGTGGCTCAGCGGCTCAGGACACTGCGCCTGTGATCAGAAAGTCACCGGTCCGAATCTCAGGGGTGCCAGAGTGATTTTGCTGTTGGGCCCTGAGCAAGGCCTGTAACCCCCGATTGCTCCAGGGACCGTCTGACCCTGCTCTGTTGTACTTCACTTTGTAAAAAAGTGTCTTCTAAAAAGATTAAATGTGTGTTAAGCTTTGCTGCATTGAATATGTCATGCATTGCAGAATTGAATGTGTTAAGCTTTGCTGCACTGATTGTGTTAAGCTTTGCTGCACTGATCGTGTTAAGCTTTGCTGCATTGAGTGCATTACACATTGCTGCACTGATTGTGTTAAGCTTTGTTGCACTGACTGTGTTAAGCTTTGCTGCACTGAGTGCATTACACTTTGCATCACTGCGCTGAGTGTTTTAAGCTTTGCTGCAATGAGTGTGTTAAGGTTTTCTGCATTGAGTACATTGCACATTGCTGCATTGATTGTGTTAAGCCGTGCTGCACTGAGTGCATTACATTATGTTGCAATGAGTGTATTACGCTTTGCTGCATTGAGTGCATTATACTTTGCTGCATTGAGCATGTTAAGTTTTGCTCCACTGAGTGTATTAAGCTTTTCTGCACTGATTGTGTTAAGCTCTGCTGCACCGAGCGTATTATGCCTTGCTGTGTTGAGTGTATCATCCGTAGTCCTCGAGCCTGCGGGTAGTCTGAGCCCTAATCGATGCCATAGATCCCTCTGCTGCCCCCTACCCCACGCTGAGTCCTGCACCACAGCAGAATCCCACGAATGGATTTTACGTCACTTTCCAATACATCGGGCCAGCTGTGCCACCCATGAGCAACGCAGTCCTGCAGGAGCCCTGAAGGAGGCGCAGCCCATATTTAATCAGTGAAACAGTGGTTCCCCGTCTGTCCCCAGGAACTTCCTGGAAGGTCACAGACTGGCCACATTCTGTATAGTTCTTCAAATTCATCGCTGTAAGGAGGGAGAAGGGCCCGGAGCCACCCGTCTAGCCACATAGCTCTGAACGGCTTATTGACTCTTTCATTCACAGCTGAAGTGCCATCTAACCGCCCAATCATATTGCAGCTCCTAACAAGGTCATTGAGAAAAACCTGATAGGAGACTATTGCAGATCGACCACCTGAGTGGTTGAGTGAAATGTCCCCTGTGTGTGTGTGTGTGTGCGTGTATGCGTGTGCGTGTGCACGTACGTGTGTGTGTGTGTGTATGGGGGGGGACCGTCAGTTTGTCTTTCAAGTGCGTTGATACTAATTGGAATGATGGGACTCAGCCATTGTACAGGATCCAGCGGCAACTGGGCCCCCGTCAGGCCAGAGGAGGATCTCACATGGCCAGGGCATGTGGCTACCAGAGAGAGAGAACAAGAGAGAGGAGGAGAGAGAGAAAGGGAGAGAGAGTGGGGGACAGGACGGAGCTTGCAAGCTTGCAACAGAAGGAAAAACTGATGGAAGAAAGGGGGCTGAGATGGTGGGGGGGTTGTTCATTGCTCAGCTGGCTTGATCTGTCTAATGCGAAGCACAGCACTCTTGTTAAGCCCTACCACAGACCCTCGGGGGGCCGTAATTGATAGCAGAACTACAGAGAGGCTTCCTGACAGCCAGGTTCTCACAGTGAGGGGGACGTGGAAATGGGGGTGGGGCTGTACGTCATGTGGGGGTGGGCCTCACAGTTACATGCAGTGCATTATCAAAATACACCAATATGCTAGCGGTGTACGAGAGTCAATAAGTCTTTCAGGTGACTAGATGATGAACAGAGACTGGGACTGAGAAAGAGGTGCAGGGTAGGAGGTATACAGGCATGGAGAGGTGATACACAAAGCTGGGCCACGGCGAGGGCAGCCCAGGGACAGGCGCAGTTAAGCAGGGGCCAGAAATCATACAAAGTGACCAGCCTGATCACTAGCCAGTGATATGTTTTGAATCAGTGAGTGACAGAAGAGGGGCATTCTAGGGGCCTGTCAGCTTTCAGCTGGAGCTGGTACCCCTGTACATGCCCTGACAATGGATCCAACATCACAGACTAATATAATATTAAATAAATGAGTGTGCAGAGGACAGATGGGGCACTGACCAAGTGTGCGAACCTGGGTTAGACAGCAGGCCGATATAGAGATGAGCCACATGCTGAGTGATAAACGACCTTGGGGAGTTAAGGGGAAAGAAAAACCTCTGGGCCGGGGGGGGAAGGTGAGGGGCAGGCAGCACGCGAGCGCCATCATGAGGGCCGGGCCCCACCCCACCTGCCACACGCCTCGCCGCTCCCAAAGCCCGGGTGGGGGCCCGAGCCTGCCAGCAGCGCTCCCTGTGCCGCGAGAGGGCCAGCTGGCCGAGCTGGCACCCGCACGGCCGGAGCCTGCTCTGAACTTACCCTGCGCAGCCCGGCACGACGAGCCTGCTTTCACAGCCACGGCTGACCGCTTCTGGCTTGCCACTTATTTAAAGCCTTACATTTAATTAAAGACAAACGTTAAAAGTAATTAAACTGACCGAGCACCGAGTTTAGCCACAAAAAAAACTGACTTTTGAGACAAGCCGAATTTCAATTTTATGAATAAAGCATTATCAGCGATAACCGTTACTTCTTGTAAAATTCCCTATAACATGGAAACTAGATGTTTTTATTTTAAAGCCAGGGTCTGTGGCAGAGGGGGCATGACCCTCAGGAGTGTGCAGGGCTGTTAAGTCACCAAAATGCATCTTTAGTAAAATCGCATGCGTTCCACCTAACACTTGGTATCAGTGACCATATTATCAGTGCATTCTCTTCTCTTTAATTCTTTCAAAAGTTTTTCTTTCCCTAGCCTAATCATTCATTGTCACAAACCAGCACTGCCTCCAGAGAAATAATATTCAAGGAGTCCATTCCTGGTTATTTATAAATAGTAATGCAGTAAGTAGGGGGTGCCTGGCTCTGCTCTGTTTTCATGCTAATAGAAAGGCTGCAGACCCCTGCTAAAATCTGTCATATCCAGTGGCCGGAGGACTCTTTGGGGTCAGGTCAGGTCAGCAGTGGTACAGATTTACCGTAAGGTGGAATGAAGAACGCTGCTGCACATCCAGCACAGCGAGCAAGGCGGCGTGCTGAGGGTTTGACGGCAAGGAGATCGCTGGACCAGCGGTATCCTCCACGCGGCTAGGGCCAAGTCCTTGAGGAAGTGAAGAAAGAGAAAAGGTGAGAAAAAGAGAAGGCGGCAGGATAAGTTTCTCAAACATTTACATAACGACAACACAGAATTTAAGTGGCACCAATACTGGTGAAGTGGTTCAGTCCGTGCAGGGAACACAAGGGGGCGTGTTCTTCCAAGTGAGAAACCTAACTAAGATTCTCCTACCTAAGCAGGGGGCACAGTTGATTTGGGTCACCAGTGGGCCGGAACGGGACGGGGGTATGTATCTATAACACGGCTTGTTTCACTTAGCTGCCTTGTCAGCTGCAGTTTGCGCAGAAGGACAAATTTCACACGAAGGACCAGAACACAGGAGGGATGCAAGACTGATGTTGGGTGGAGAATCCAGCAATAAATCACAGCAGCGAAGGGCAGGCGGGCAGCGGCCAGCACTGGAGAAACACTGACTGCTTCCTCTAACACATAGCCGACCGGTATATAAGTCACCTGTTAGTTCATGGGGTTAGGATGAGAAACCAGTGAGGGTTTAGGGTCAGTAACTGGTGGATGTTAGGGTTAGTAACCAGGGAGGGTTGGGGATAACTGATGATCTTTAGGGTTAGTAACTGGTGAGGGTTAGCAATCTGGGGGGTTAGGGTGAGTAATCAGTGGGAGTTAGGATTAGTAACCCTGGGGGTTAGGGTTGGTAACCAGTGGCACTTATGGTTATCAACCAGTCTGAGTCAGGGTTAGGAACCAGTAGGGGATAGGGTTAGTAACCAGCGAGGGAAAAGCTTAGATAACCGTGGAGGTTCGGGTTCATAACCAGTGGGAGTGAGGGTTCGGGTTGGTAGCCAGTAAGGGTTATGGTTAGTAACTAGTGGGAGTTAGGATTAGCAACCCTTGGGGATTATTATTAGTAACCAGTGGGAGTTTGGGTCTAGGTTAGTAATCAGTGGGGCTTAAGGAACGTAACCAGTGTGGGTTATAGTTAGTAAGCAATGGGAGTTAGCGATAGTAACCAGTGGGGGTTACGCTTAGTAACCAATGTGAGTTAGGGTTAGTAACCAGTAGGAGTTAGGGTCAAGGTTAGTCGCCATTTGGGATTAGGGTTAGCACTGGAAGGCAGAAAGATGCTCTGACCAAATGAAGGCAGAAACCTTTGTCTCCGTGGTGAAAAGACACCAGTCACGGGGGCCCTGGTCTGCTATTGATCTGGAGACTTCCAAGAGGCAAAAGGTCACCAAGGCGCCCCCTGCTGTTGTCTAATTACCAGGGAGAAGATCCGGGGAGAGCAGCGCGCCCCAGAAAGTCTCCAGTATGGCTCTGGAACACAGCTCCCCTGTCAGTCTATCCCACTTATCTCACCCCCCCCCCCCATTCCCTATATCCTTTTGTGTTCCCCAGACAGGAATCAAGTACAAAAGATGAGTCCAAATACTGTCAGGAGTGACTCAGATGAAGACAGGGCAGGGCGGTAAACAATATCAATTATGCATGGTGTGCCCGGCTCCAGGGGAATCACGTAGAAACGGCCAGGAACGGCAGGGGCTGCGACGCAGTGGAGTTGTGGAGTAACCACCCCCCCCACAGACTCTCCCAATAGAGTACGTGAAAGTTAACTAGGAATGTTTAAGGTCAAATTGGGGACCATAAAAAGTGAATTGGCCCCCTGATAAAATGTCAATTATGGGGCCCCCCATTCAATTTTATGTATAATTTTATGTATTCAAAGGCCCCTGCAAGTTGCTGAGTCCCCTGCATCTGCCAGAGTGTCTGAGCCCCTTAAACGGCCCTGACTGTACAGGCCCAGCGGCTGACATTGTGTTTAACTAGCTGGTGATAGCTAACCGAGTATTTATTCTTACAAAGTCGGGCAGCGGACAGAATTAGTAACCAAAATTACCAATGGATTTTGTGCACTATGTAGGAATTATTAGCTCAAATAATTTGTCTCCATCAATATGTAGGGGAATTAATTAATATTTAATTAATAACTAATTAATTGTCATAATTAATTAATTTTCATACTTGGATGGTTTGTTTCCGCAACAAACAATGTTATGGAAGTCCAAATTAGTCAGTTACTGGAAAATCTCGTTCCAGTATATTAATGGAATTCATTAATTCCAGTCTAACTTCTCAGCCCAGGTTAGCGCGTTAGTCCTGCGAACGTAACTCTCACAAAGTATGTAGCAGCTCTATAGCGGCACTCCGCTCCCAGCCGGAGAGCGAGTCTCGCGATACTTAAGGAAAAGCTTAGGACTTCCAAAGCTTAGGGCGGTTCGCACCAGTAAAGTGACTTAGTTATGAGCAATCAGTCACTCAGACGGAGATTTGAGATGTATAAAAAGGCATGCATTTATTCCTAACACTACAGCTAACACATGATAGACAATACACTCAACATAAAGCAAACACAAAATAACAGAATAAAATAAACTCCATCCATCCATCCATCCATCCATCATCTCCCGCTTTATCCGAGGTCGGGTCGCGGGGGCAGCTGCCTCAGCAGGG
>JAAGVU020000078.1:13428745-13446773 GCA_011763525.2 Mormyrus iriodes | reverse complement strand
ATACTCTGCTTCCACATTGGAAGGCATGTCGGTGGGATTGAGGAGGTCTTCGAAGTACTCCCTCCACCGACCCAAAATGTCCCGAGACGAGATCAGCAGTGCCCCATCCCCACCATAAACAGTGTTGATGTTGCACCGCTTTCCCGCCCGGAGCCGCCGGATGGTGGACCAGAATTGCCTCGAAGCAGTCCGGAAGTCGTTTTCCAACCACGGTAAACTCAATGAGCAGAATGGAATATGGGAAAGCAGTAAATTTAAAATGGGTACTCTTAAAGGAAATACTGTTCTGCACAGCAAGCCCTTGATCTTGAAAGCGCGACCCAACATTATAAGACAGATGAATGAGATAGGTTAGATGACCAAATGAATGAAAGTGAGTTTACATGGTTGCGGATGGAGTCTCTGGAAGCTTGTATGGAGGTGATGAGACGATCGAGAGATGGAGTTCAGGGAGGGGGCGAGGTCTGGAGCTGCGTCAGGTTCTGTCTTGTGGCTTAGTGCAGTTCTGTCGTTTCTTCTCCCCCTTTCGTGCGGCTTTGCATTCACGCAGGTCTTCAGTCTTTCAATTGTGCTCCACACAGGAGGAATCTGAGGTGTGAGATTTTTAAAGTCTATAGTCCATGAATATTGATCACTGGGAATTCAGCCCTCGGACCAATGATCTGGGACATCCAACTGGCGGGCTGGTCAAAGGGGTGCTTGCAGCAGACCGATGGATTTATGACCCTGGACTCAGTCAACTTTGGAGTTGACTTCAATTAAAAATATTTAACTTTAGATACGTGCGTTGTTGTGACAATCCAAGATCAGATTCACAGATAGCCGGATTTCTCCGTTGGTTTGATATCAAACATGACATCGCAGCCTTGACGTTTACACGTCGTACAATCCGTATTAATCAATTTATAATTTAAATTACACCGTTCGCGTTGGTCACTCACATCGGGATGTAGTATGGCGAGTTACCAGATATTGACACTTTAAAAAAAATAAATATGATAAGATCAATTTTACTGAAGTTACATTCCATTAAATGTTTCCTAATTTCTCTACGGTAGACGTGAGAACATGAGTAGATATCTGCATGTAGATGTCTATATATATTCATGTATATAATTCTTTAGGTGAGGAAGGTAGAATAGGTAATAATATGTGAGATACCTTTATGAGGGTAAAAAATTATTCATATCATTTTTAAGGAACACACAGACGTAACATCTAGATATTTACAGAGACAAAAAGGTAAACATTTAGACAAGACATGTACAACAGGCAAATCTTAAAGCAAGTGCTTTTCTAAGGTACCGTGTGTGTGTGAGGAAGGAGGGGGTGCATGTTGGGTTCTTAAAACACCAGCACTCTTTGTTTCACCCTTATCAGTCCCTAAGTGTCCATCCCCCCTTAGACTAGACCCCAAAGGGGGTACCAGTTATCTGAAAGACTTTGAGTGAGTGTGTGTGTGTTTGTCTGCATGTGTGAAAGTGTGTGTGTGTGTGATCCTACAACAAATATTTTGTCAGATTTCCTGTATGTGAAAGCTGATACAATTTCCCAACAATAACGTAAAGAGCAATGTGGAATGTTCCAGAAAGGCACTTTCAGTCAAGGTCAAGGGGACAAAGGAGTCCTGTGATGCTAAACCTTCCAGTTAATGCATAGCATGCTGCTTCAGGTTCGGGTTGCTATGGGAATATTTTCAGAGGGATTCACTATATAGATTCCTTCTGTATAATATGAATTGCCTTCTGTATAATTACAGAGATGCTTGAAGGAGCTCGTCTGGGTGATGGAGAGAGAAACAGGTCCTGGTGAGGTTATCTTGGCTAATTTCCATTGGCTGAAATCGGGATCCGGATTAGCAGGTAAACAAAGAGAAAATATACGAGTGTGCATTATGGCATTATGGCATCTATATCCTGTCAGGTAAGGGAAAAATGGCAAAAAAGACAATCCAAGCTAAATTTATCTCCATCGATATGGTAAGGGAAAGAATTCTGGGAACAATCTATTTACATGTCACAGTAATAAACCTCTCACCCGCTATTAAAAAGAAAAATTAGACCCCCAAAATTAGAAATGGCAGGGAATTTGGGAAAAAGGCATAAAAGGGCAAGTAGCAGAGCTGGAAAGAAGAGACCGGAGGTGTCAGGACAGAGCCATGGAGCATTTTTCACTAGGTTGACTTTTGGCTGAGATTTTCATGGTGATCGCATGCTGTTCAGAGTCCCTAGGTCACATGACGTGTGAAGACAAGCCTGCAGAACACGCTAAGATGTGACGATCAAGGCCCAGGGTTCGAGCATGCTCCACTGGGGTGCTATCATAATAAATTATTTTTAAAAGGGGGTGGTGTGTGGCTCAGTGAGCTAGGAGGCTGTACCTGTGATTGGAAGGTGTTCAGGTCAGCAAGACCCTTAACACCCGATTGCTCCAGGGACTGGCTGACCCTGCTCTCTCAGAAACATAAAGCATGTCACTTTGGACAAAAGCATCTGTTAAATAAATAAAATGTAGAAACAGGAAGCAGTTAACGACCTGTCTTATTTCACAGGGCGGGTGTTTTAAGGAGCTGCTCCTGGCACTGAAATGCTGAAAAAAATTTAAGTAAATAAAAGAAATGCATGCCATTTCATGAATGTAATAATGCCCTGCTGAAAAACAGAACAGGTTAC
Organism: Mormyrus iriodes; assembly: GCA_011763525.2. Classification (NCBI taxonomy): domain Eukaryota; kingdom Metazoa; phylum Chordata; class Actinopteri; order Osteoglossiformes; family Mormyridae; genus Mormyrus; species Mormyrus iriodes. The sequence continues at coordinate 13,444,101 of JAAGVU020000078.1, read as the reverse complement.
TTCTTATAAGGAAGTCCGATTCACTGGTGCCGAGTTTACGGGCTGCCGCCTCGCGAGCTGGCAGCGCCGGCGAAGCCCAGAGGAGGCAGGATGTACCGTGAGATGAGACCACAGCGGGGAGACCTTGGTCCCGGGGACACCCCCTGACACAAACGCCTCCCCTCGCCTGGGCTGACTCTCCAATAACACGCCTCCAGACCGATGGCTTCCCTGGAGGGGGTGCACCCACCCTGACAAACATACCTTACTGCTTCAATAAGGAAGACATTTGTTTAAATTCTTACAAATACAGGGACTGTTTAAAACAGTGAGGCATTGCTTCAGCCATAGGCAACTCTAGGCTTTTTTTTCTCATAATGCACTGCAAGGTGAGAAAGCCCAACTAGTCATTCATGCAGGTAAATACATTTGTAAAATAAAATAGTAAATACAATTTATAATAAATTATTATTACACATTATGACTAACACAAGGCAAATTTTCAAATATATCTTTATAATATAATTTTCACGTCCTGCCCGCCATGTCCTCCTGACCCTCCTGTCTCCTTCCTAGCATGACCCTAGCAAGCCACACCTGTTACTCGTTTGTCTTGCCTCTCGTTCCTAATCCTCATGTAAATCAAGCCTCTCGTTAGCTTCCTTGTTAGCCCAGTATATACATGCTTCCCAGTCCTGTGTTCCCCAGTCCAGTCATTGACGTTGAACCTTCCTGTTGCCTGTGCCCTTCCTATTGTCCAGTCCTCCCATATTGATCCTTTGAGGTTTGTTTCCAGTTTCTGTTCCTTTAGTTCAGATAAACCCCTTTTGTTTTACAATGAGTCCTTCGTCCCTTAAGTCATAACAATAATTAAATTTTATTGAACTTAATACGTTCAAATAGCGTTTTCATCTTTTTTCATCTGTTCATTTTCATTTCATCTTTTTAGCATTTTTGAGGGGCAGCGTGTGGCTCAGTGGGCTAATCCTCTGTATCTGTGATCAAAAAGACATCAGTTCAAGCCTGGCCTCGGTACAGCTGTAGGTCCTTGAGAAAGGCCCTTAATCCCCAGCTCTCTGGATGCTGGTATGGGTGGCTGCCCTTTGTGGCCAGATTGCTCCCATCTACAGAGAGCAAGTTGCGGGAGGCATAAAGAGAATTTCCCCACAAGGACCAATAAAGTCTAAACTCTATTATTATTATTATTATTATCTGACCAGTAGGGGGTGCAACTGCACATCCTGCACCCCTAGTGAAATTGTGAAATGACTTCAGCTGGAATTCCCTCGGGAACAAGGGATGGTGGATGTAATAGAGGCTGTAACTGTGCCCTCTCTGACACACTGCCAGGACCGCCCCTCTGCCACGGGCTCCTGCCGTGAGCGGAGTTTCCCTCGCGGAGTTACCATGCGACTACAGCGTGAAGGGCAGCTCAAATTAATATCCACGTCGATTCGGCTGCCGATGCTGCGAAACACTGAAAGAAACAGGGACATGTGACCTAAGAGCCGTTAAAATCCGTCTATCAGCTGTGTCAGCAGCAAAACGGTACCTCGCGTTGCATGCCAGCTGACGCCCAGCAGCGAGGGAGAGCGAGAGGGACAAGTGAGAAGAAGGGACGCCGCTGGAGTCCTGCGTCCCCTCCCCCCTTGTCCGTGGGGAGGCGGGGCCTGCCACTAGCACAGGAAGGGCGGGCGGACTGTGCCGGGGGGAGGCCGGCCCGGAGGGCAGCCCCCGCACGCCGCAAGCGACAGGTGCCCAGTGACGTGCCCTGGCACAGGCAGCCTGGCACGGAGGGCCGGGCACACGGGGAGGTGCCCTGCTCTCCCACGCAGCCAACTGTGACCACGCTGCTGCCCAAAACAGGCCTTCCTGTAGAGCACTGGGGTACTGCATTATGGAGTCTCAATCATCATCATCATCATCATCATTATTATGACTATTACTATTATCACTCATCTATACACACATTACATATCTCTGTATCCCTCCATTCATATTATGTAATATTATATAATTATATTTAAATTGCACTCTAAGTAGGACAGAGTACAAAGACAACCCAAATCCTCATCTCCCAATGAAACTGTACGGTTTTTAAAGTGTAGAGTAAAGCAGGGATAACCAAAAAGCCGAAGGCTGATTAAGCTCCCCCCCGCCGCCCCCGTATCCTCAGGCCCCTCTCTCACATGCTGTTTATGTCACCATTAAAACGCACGCCATCTCAGCCGCGGTACCACAGTACGTTTACCCGCCCTGGGGGACTGTCCCCACCCACAGGTTCTGCCTGGAGAAGAGGCATCGCAACGAGACGCCACGCCAGGGCGCCGCGGCAGACAACACGTAACCAGGGAATGTTCCGGGCGCTCTCTGCTATGGTTCCCCGAACAACAGGAATACTGATTTATGAAAAGGGGGGGCTAAGCCTTATATGGGGTTTGATGAAAATGGCCCACATTAATGTACACTTTAATTAGTGTGCATTTATTTTCGGGGGGGAGGCAAAGGAGGCTATAGCCCCACCTAAAACAGCCCTAGTGATGCCATGGCGACAATTTCTGGGTTCAGAGACTCCCCTGCAAAACTCTACTACTGTGGCCTGAATTTTCCTAGAGTGAGGCAAAGTTAGGGAGGCCCTACGCCATGACTTCCTCAGGGCCCTCACTCATCAACGCAAGGCAAATGGGGGGTGCGGGGGGCATGCCTGGGGGGGGGGGTATAGCAGCGAAGCTACTGCCTGGAGAAACTCTGAGTTGCTTCTTAAGGGGGCTCCAGTTCTGAATGGAAGTAAATTCATCCGGACCAGCCCTGCACCTGTTCCCAGGCGGAGACACCGGGGGGGGAAACAGGAGGGACTAAAATAACAAGATAGCAGCGTCCAGAAAAAAAGACTGGCTGCTAACCATGCGCGTCTGTACATGTCTGAATATGCGCGTGTGTGTGTGTGAGTGTGTGTGCGTGTGCCTGTGCTATGTGTGTGTGTGTGTGCGTGTGTGCGTGTCAGTGTGCATGAATGTGTGTCGGTGTGTATGTATGTGCGTGTTTGTGTATGCATGTGTGAGTGTGTGTGTGTGTGCCTGTGCTATGTGTGTGTGTGTGTGTGTGTGTGTGCGTGTCAGTGTGCATGAATGTGTGTCGGTGTGTATGTATGTGCATGTTTGTGTGTGCGTGTGTGTGTGTGTGTGTGGGCGTCCTCGCACCCTTGGGGTGGCTCTGCGCACGCAAGCGTAAGATGAGAGAAGATGGGGAAATGCCGGAAGGATTGTGAAGACCACTGGGGGGAGGGGGGTGGGCGGGACAGGGGGCGCTGGCTTCTCCGAGTTCCCACTCTAGCAGAGAGACACCCGTTGATGTAACACAGGAGCAACGTTGAGCTGTTTCTCTGAGTGTGGAGCTCGCCTCGCACACGGCATCAAGCGCCACGCCACCCAAGCATTCAGCTGCAAAGGCAATAATTCATCGCGGTACCTGACGGAAACTTCCGGAAATTCTATTTGCATTATAGAGTAGTGTAGGACTGTCAGAGGTTCCACAGAGATATAGATATGAGGATAAGTGTATAAACATCCTCAAAAATGCAGATGCCGGAATTATGGCCTTTTCCAGGTATGGCCCACTTTCAATTTCACCCATCCAGTGTGACCCAGTACCATCATTTCTGAGACTCTGACACCAGTGTCCTGAAACCCTAGGAGGCAGGGTTTTGGACCAGAACCACATGAAAAGGTTTTCCTAAAACACCCCACACTTCTCTTTGGGGGTCACATCTTTTGATCTGCCCTATCTCTGTTTTCCACGTACAGGTGGTGCAGTCGAACCCCCAGGGCTGAGGTAACAGCCCACAGGTAGCGGGCAGCCAGCTGGCAGGGAGCTGTCAAGCCACACGTCCTCCGACGTGCAGCCCAGCCACCTCAGCGGTGACACAAGGACATGTCCGTTACAGAGACGGTGCTGCCCATCATAGCCGTCCCTCCCGGGGAGACTCAACCTAATGCAAGCAACAGCTCCCAGTAGCTCCCAGCAGCTCCCAGCAGCTCTGAAACAGACATTTATCTCTACTCTCAAATGAAGAAATTACACCAGTTTTTTTGATCAGAGGTTTGAAAATGAAAAAAATAGACCTTATAGCTGCAATCATTGGCTCACAAATAGTGCTGTTGTTGAAAATGATTCTGTTATCAACAGGTTCTTCTGGGCAACTAGCCATAGTGAGGATCCTTCTGCTGGCCTCTGTGTGGGAAACAGGCCCTGATCAAAACGTCGGACTGTCCTGCTTTGTCGTGCTCAGTGATTTTTGTTCTGATGGGTAAAAATCACATCTCTAAATTCTGAAAAATCCTCCTGTTACTCAAGCATCCTTCTCATCCTTTAACCTACTGGCTCACTCCTTATCCAGGACAGGCTTCCCACAAACATGCTGCAGTGTCCAACCGTCTCTGTCCTTCAGCCGGAGTTGTAAGCAAGGCGCAGAATGCACTCTTGGGAGTTTTACTTACACAAATATGTCCAAGCCACTAGAGGAAGCAGGACCAAGAAATCTGATTGGTTAGTCCTGCCTCCTCTAGTTGTTTAGACCCACCTTCTCCACAATCTGATTGTTTATATCTCTAAACCAATCATTTTTCCTTCTGCCCTCAGGACATATTTGTGTAAAACTCCAATGAGCACAGAATGCACTCATTTGACTTGGAAAAATCTAGAAAAACACTAATAATTAGCTTGGGATGACATGTCCAGCTCTGGCCCAAAGTCACAAAACGCTCCACTGGACAAAACAGTTTATGATGCACCCATCTGGGTTTGCTGATGAAGTTCTCCTCGGCCCAAACAATGCTCCCCCCCACAAGGCACTGAGTCACAGCTCGGCCGCTGACTCAGCTCGAAGGAAGCCAGACAATTTCCAAAGCCACCTGTGGCACCTGTGGGTGCTTAATCCATGTCACCAGGAGCCTCTGCAGGACAAGGACTATGTCATTCCCATAATGCACAGCGAGTACAGTGTGCACACACACACACCATACCGGCCAATCAGCAGGAGGAAAGTGCCTCTCTGCAACAGACCACAGTCAGGGTCCCCAAAGCCAGCACTGTCCTTCCTGTCATCGTTTGTCTGGTGGCGTGGCACTGATGGACGGTGACTCACATATACACACGGGGCAGCTTATGAAGGGAATCAGGCCAGAATGTTCACAGCAAGCATGACTACAGTGACATGACTGCACTCACAGCAAAATCTATGCACCCATCCTTCTTCTAACTGCTTACACTGTTCAGGGTCAAAGGGGGGCTTGAAGCCTATCCCAGCCAGTAGGGGGCACTCCGGACAGAATTCCATCACAGGGCTCACACACAACGGGCAATGGTCACATTCACACACATAATGGAACCGAAAAACCACAGCATGCTGGTGCGTCCCCATGTGTCCTCTGGTCAGGAGAGGTGTTTATCACCACTCACACCACGCATTTATGTGCCCCCCCCCCCCACTGGCCACAAACTGTCGCTACACTGGGGGTGACCACATGCAACAATTCTTATATACAATATTTTAAAAAGTATAACATATAAAGATAATAAAAATTGGGAGAATACGAAATAAGTACACTATGGTGAAGAATACACATATTAGCAAATTTCACTGGTAAAATATTGCAAGCAAAAGGCAGATAAAAGACAGATATTGATAAAAATAAGTAAATGTAAATGGCCGTTTGTACAGGTATGGAGGGAGCATGCTCAGAATGAATGAGGCCTGAGTGTGGAGAGGCAGAGTGTAGAGAATGAGGGCTGAGTGTGGAGAGGCAGAGTGTAGAGAATGAGGGCTGAGTGTGGAGAGGCAGAGTGTAGAGAATGAGGCTTGAGCGTGGAGAGGCAGAGTGCAGAGAATGAGGCATGAGCGTGGAAAGGCAGAATTTAGAAAATGAAGCCTTAGCGTGGAGAGGCAGAATGTAGAGAATGAAGCCTGAGTGTGGAGAGGCAGAGTGTAGAGAATGAGGCTTGAGTGTGGAGAGGCAGAGTGTAGAGAATGAGGCCTGAGTGTGGAGAGGCAGTGTAGAGAATGAGGGCTGAGTGTGGAGAGGCAGAGTGTAGAGAATGAGGCTTGAGTGTGGAGAGGCAGAGTGCAGAGAATGAGGCATGAGCGTGGAAAGGCAGAGTGTAGAGAATGAGGCATGAGCGTGGAGAGGCAGAATTTAGAAAATGAAGCCTTAGCGTGGAGAGGCAGAGTGTAGAGAATGAGGCCTGAGTGTGGAGAGGCAGAGTGTAGAGAATGAGGCCTGAGTGTGGAGAGGCAGACCCGCTCGCCCACGCTGGCCCGGCAGCACTGCATTCTGAATGGGGGTGGGCCGGGGTGGTGGGCTGCGAGCCCAGCGGGGCCAGGGGGGGCTTCCTGAGCAGATGGGACCAGAGCACCAGCGCGGCGCCTTAATCCCGAGCGGCAGGGCCGTTAAGTCTCAGCTGCTGAATGGAGCTCCTCCTCGGTACCGTTACCGGGTCCGCTTTCATTCACGAGATCCAAACAGCCCTGCCAAAACGCTGCCCCCTGATTGGCTGCCGATCCTGGAGCGGACCCGCGAGTCCGTTGGAGGAGCAGATGCCGAAACACCGGGGTTGGGGTTCTAGAGGGATGAAAGGCTGCCCCCCCCCAGGAGGCCTTTTTTGTAGGGGGTGGCACCATTGCCGTCCCTCCCCCGTATTTAGGTGTGGTTTTCCGAGGACGATGCGGAATTCCTCTCATGCCTACTGCCTCATCACTGCAGAGGAGGACTTTATTATAGCCATCCTGCCCCCTCTGTTGCCCCCCCTTCTACAGACACACACCGCATACTAATATGAGTCAGTGCATATTCCTGAGGGCACCGCTATTCCTTTCACAGACACCGGCATGCGATGTGAGGACCTTACGGATTCAATGACACCACGTAGGCCTCGTCCCCACCCACCGGGGAGGAGCCCCCAGGCCGCATAGGGGACGAAGATGAGGCGGGGCATAAGAGGCGTTTGTAGGGTGTGTAGCATTACACACCCGGGGGGCTCATTCAATTCAACCGGTGACCTCCGGGGTTCATCTGAGACTTCATCCAAAAGGGCAGGAGGATGGGGGGTGGGCGCATTAGCATTCGGTGAGCTGTTTGGCCACGCCGCCAGCGAATTCCATCAGGCCCCTGGGGGAAGGGGGAACGGGGGTGTATGTAGCAGGCTGGCCGGGAGCCATAGGTCAAAGACTGCGAGGTTCACCGGCGTTTTGGACCTCTGTCTGGAAAATCCACCTTTGGGACGGACAGACAGACAAACACAGAGACACACAGAGACACACACAGGCTGCAGTAAGGCAGGTGACACAATAGTCTTTCTAATCGTCCTAAATGGCACCCAGACTGAGCCCAGGAATCTCTGCAAGGGCGTAAAGCAGCAGTAATGTAACATTAATTGTGTAAAAGGTCATCAGGACACAGCTATACATTAGTGAGGATGGCTGCTGCGCACAGTTAATTAAAGTTCGTCAGCACAGCACTGGCTCCGTGGGCCACAAACGCACGTGGCTGCCGGGGCGGGGCCCAGACGTCGGGACATGGCACCACCGCCTTTGATCGCGATCAAAGACCGCCACCGCCGGGAAGACCCCTGACGCCAGGCTTACAAAGACCCCCGACGCTACAGTGCTGGGAAAGCCCTGGATGAGTCACTCCCTTTGAAAAACCTGCATGAGTCATTTAAGGGACAGGAAAGTATAATGCGCAAAGAGCCTGTATGGAGTCTTTATTTCTGAATCACTGGCATCCCTAAGATAAAGCGCTTCCTCTCACACAAGGCCACCGTACTAGCAGGAGAGTATCACGCCGGGGCGTCTCTGAGCGGCCCCAGGACCATCCCATCCCTTGGAAGCTCCATGGTGCCTCCTCTAGTTCCTCAAGCTACAGCCATCTGGTCAAGTGGGGATTTTATACAGCATCCCCCATGAGATTTTTTTCTCTGCGGTTAAACCACTCGCTGCCCCTCCAGTATGGATTTTTATACACAGTGGGTGGAGAGATAGAAAACAGAGGTAATGATAGCTGTCCGCTACTCAGGGACCATGTCGCCAGGCTCCGTCGATGGAGGACCGCGGGCGGACGAGTGGAGAGGATGAGGATGGGGAGCAGCAGGAGCCAGCAGGAGAGCAACGGGCCGCAAAGGTAGCTTTGACAGCGACGGATTGGGATTGTGGGCATCAGCTCTTTGAATGCACCACTGGGCCTGTACACCGCAGTGCATTGTGGGAGTGCGGCCTGTGTACAGCATCTCCCTGCCGTTTCATCCACCCCAAACACACGTCAGAGATGAGTGAGGCACTGGACAGAAAGGCAAGCGGCCCCTCGTCCCCCACATGGATCCGCAACCAATGCTGGAATTTTCCACCTTGGCCAGTCATACCAGCACACAAACTTCATAAACTCCACCATAAAACATAGAACTAATAGGAAATATGCAGGGGATTGTGTGTTTTTGTCCAATTTTTTCTTCTGCAGTCTAAAAACATGCAGCTTAGTTGGATTAGCATTTCTCAGGAGACTGGCATCCAACTCAGGGTGTTTCCCCATGTTCTGGGGGGAAGACAGACTCCAGGCTGGCTGCAAAACCACACAGGATAAGCAGTTCTCCAAGATGGATGGATAGATAATCCATCTTGGCAGAGGTAACCCTCGTAAAAGACCTTCACCCAAGCAGTGTCTGGTAATGGATTAACTGACATCATTAACGGGAAGCGCAGTGGATCCTGCCACCTGTATGTGAACGCTGGTGATTTATACACAGGGGAAGAGTGTACTGTACCTCCCAAAGGGCTGTGCTTACTGAGAGGAACCATTCAAACCACGCATTTCCCTGCCCCCCCCACCACCCACTGGCCACTAACAATTAATGCAGTAGAAGGGGTGGGGGGGGCAAAGTGGCTGTCTGAGTGGCGCTGCAGATACAACAAACCCACCCTTGTTCATATCCACCCCCCCCTCATCGTAGAGAATCGAGACCCAGGATTATGTGGGGAAGAAGCCAGCGGGTTTTCTATCACCAAAGTGCTGGAGGGTGGGGCCCCCAACTGGGGCTGGCTGCGGTGCGGAAGGGGGCTGGGTGCCATCGGAGGAACAGAAGCTAAAGCGGCTGGAAATGGTCCTGCCCCCGCCTGCGGACCAACTCAGGAAGAATGTGGGTAAAAAAATCAAGACCCAAAGTTCTAGAATGGACATGGGGTTTGGTATTAATAAGGAGCAATGCAAAGCCTGCTGGGTAATTTGCAATAGCAGCCAGCCAGCCCACCACAGAAAAGACCAAGCAGCACGTACTGTGGGTGGGTAATATACAGAGAGAGGAAATTCTAGTTTGATATTTCTCTTACGTGCCAAGGGTAAGTACAGCTGAGGTTTTCCATAATTTTCTGTTTTAAACTGGCTAAAAAGGAGAGGCTATATAACCAGAGAGGCCCTGGTTAATGCCATTTAGCACAGAACTGACAGGCTGAAATGGGGAGGCTGCAACAGAAATGCCAGAGAAGATGTCTAATTCCACATCACCATGGGAAACCAGCAAAAAGGACTCCCTACAAAGATGGCAAACACTTCCGTGGGATTTTTTTTCCAAGCCACAGGAAATGAACAGATCACATCCCTCAACATAACTGCAAACTTTTCTGAACAGTTGTTATGATTCATGACGACTTGATCATCGTTTCAGCTGATTCAACTGATTCAACTGATTCAACTGAAATACTCCATGTATTTTCAAATTTTAATAAAATAAATTAAAAAATACATAAAATAAATGTAATTTAAAAAGCCTAAATTTCTGTCGGGATTAATAACGTATGTCTGTATGTCTGTATGTATGTCTGTATGTATGTATGTCTGTATGTCTGTATGTATGTATGTCTGTATGTTTGTATGTATGTATGTATGTCTGTATGTATGTATGTATGTATGTATGTATGTTTGTATGTATGTTTGTTTGTATGTATGTCTGTATGTATGTCTGTATGTATGTATGTCTGTCTGTATGTCTGTATGTATGTCTGTCTGTATGTCTGTATGTATGTATGTATGTCTGTCTGTCTGTATGTATGTATGTATGTATGTATGCATGCAAAGCTTGTGCTTTGGCTCTTTCTTTGCCTGAAGGGAGCAGGGAGCAAAGGGTCACTGCAAAGGCTCAGCTAGATGAGGAGACAGGGACACCCCCGATGTCCCAAAATGCCCAGCAGCGGTCGTCCTTTCCCTTTCCCCAGCCTTCTGTGGCACGGACGCCGACTCGATTGAACACCAACTGCAAGACAAACAGCAATGTTCCCCCTGAGAGAGGGGGAGAAGGGAAAGTACAACAAAAACTCCAGAAGGAGAGAGAAAAAATGTGTCCATATCCAGTGGGATAGGATTCAGTGTCAGCGAGACCCTGTACTTCAGAATGTATGGAAATGGATGAATGGATGGAACACCCCAAACGCCATCCATTTCTCTTAACTGATTATCCGGGGTCACGATGAGCCTGGGGCCTGTCCAGGAAGCAGGAGGAACAAAGCAGAAGACACCCAGGGAGGGGTGCCAGTCCCTAACTGGGATCTCTTATTAATATCCATTGACAATGGACACATGGTACATTTTTATACAAGACAATCCAACCTGGATCTATGTGGCTGATGGATACAAATCCTTCCTTCGGAAGTGATGTGAGTGGATTGTTCTAAATTGGGTGTGTTCAATGAAAACACCGAAATGTCACCCTGAGCCCCCTAGAGACATTTTGGTGGTAATACAAGCCTAGTTCTAAAAAGAAAAAAAACTTTAAGAAGTCGTAGTTTCTTCACTAGCGACTCACAAATTGATTCTGCACCTCAGCGCGATACAGGTCCACTTATCATGCCCCCTGCACAGGTTCTCTCGTGGCTCCAAAGCCCCGCAAACTAGGTTTCTCTGGTGTCATGCGTGGCACGACGCTACGCTGCCACGAGCGTATGTCATAAGCAGGGTATTGATTTTCATGTTTTTTTTAAATGCCAAAAGGGCAGTATTTCCAGTCTACATGTGAGGTGCGGACGGGCCTACGTCTCATTCCTACATGGCCGAGAACATGTTGAAAGGCTGACTGTGAATCCAGCAGTCTGCTGTTAAATGAAATGTCACCACTGACATGATAAATACATAGTTTTTAATAAATCAACTGTATAGTGTTTGAAACAACATCTGGGCTGGAATACTAATGTCTCCCTATACATACCCACATAAATACTGTACTATGCAATAGACTTCAGCCAGAGTTCCCTAATTCCAGTCCTGGAGCGTTAGTTTGCAACACAGTTTGCAGATTTCCCTGCTCAGACACACCAGTTAAACCTGGTAATTAGCTGATTAAGATGTGTTTGAGCTGGGAAATCTGCAAACTGTGCTGGATTCTGAACCTCCAGGACCAGAATTGAGCGACCATGTCTTAGGCAGTCAAAGAAAATGATGTCTAAATTACCTTTTGTTGGTGTAAAACTTTGAAATAATGTCTGTCAAAGTCTGTCAGCTTAGCCATTTCAAAACCTCTCCTAAAATTGTCCCAGTATTTGTGACAACCTTGTAACGCACCCATGTCATTTATGGTTAATCAATATCTCACTATGAGTTATTTAACTCATTATAATTTTAGCAATTAATTAACTTATGACTGGTGGTGAAACTGAACAAATACATGGAATGGCTGCAGTGCCCCTGAGGAGAGGTTTGGGCACTGAAGCCATGTTCTTCTAACCATCCAAGAAGGTATCAGGAATCAGTAAGGTATCAAGAAGAAATTCTTGTTAGTTTTTATGGTGTTATTGTTCATTTGCATATGTTCTATTGCTAAATTGTACTTAGCAATAGATTAGAGTAAATGTACAATGACTGCCAAAATAAATAGCCTTAAACATTTTCTTTGCCTACCTAAGACTTTTGCACAGCACTGTATATCCCCAGTAAAACTGGCACACAAGAACACATGAGTCCCATACACAGTACTGAGGGGTGTGGGTTCGATTCCCGCCCCTGCTCAGTTTCCCTTTGGCTATTCCAGCTTCCTTCTGCAGCCCAAAAACGAGTCAGTGGCATCTCAGAATTGTCCTTTGTGTGTAGGAATGTGGGTACGTGACTGACATCCTGTCCCTGGTGTCAAATACCCCCTGCTTCCTGAGATAAGGCAGTAGCTTTGATGGGACCCTATAAGAGAAACACGATTATGGAAAAATACTTGTTTTGTGGCCTGAGGAAACTGCTGGGACTGAGACTTATATTACACTACAAAAGGAATTAAAAAGTACCATCCATCCCATTTCAAACCTCTGCTGCTCCTAAGGGTCAGAGCGGCAGCACTGCCAGCCGCTCAGACCCGGCCTCTTTTTCAAAAGCCACAGACTCCGGTTTGTTCTGAAGGACCCACAGATGTTTTGCGGGCCAACTGGGACGTAAAATCCCTCCGATGTGCCCTGGTCTTCCCCAGTGAGATGTTCCTGGGACAGCTCCCTTGAGAGCCAGCCAGGTGATCCTTAGGAGATTGCCCAGCCACCTCAGCTTACTCCTCTCAATCTGAAGGAGTAGCCGGCTCTATTTTTAAATATCCCTGTTAGAGGCACCTCCTGCCACTGATTCAGAGTCTCTTGCCAATATTTGTGTAAATTTTAACCAATGTCCTCGCATCTTCCACTGACACATGAATTAAATGTAATGATGCTTCTAAATTGCTAATCCCACATGTGCCATGCGATGAAAAAAAATTTAATTGAATTGAATCAAACTACATACCCCTCAAGGTGTCCCTGTCTTCGATCCTGGGCTCACTGGGACTCTACTCTTTTTTAAAAATATGTTTATTGAACAGAAACATCAGTGGTACAACAGACAGAATCACCACAGAAAAAGCAAATGTATAAAGTCAAATATACAAATAGCATATGAGTGACTCAAGGTTATGTATTGTTGTTTTGTATTTTTAACATAGTATAAAGTAAAGATAACAACAATAACATAGATCGGACATAGATAGCAATAATAATAGTAAAAATAAATGTCTTAACCTTGGCAGAATATTGGAGAAACTGACCTTGAACTTGAATAATGTGCATTATTATTATTACTGTTATTATTGCTGTTGGTGTAAACATGGCATGTGTAATATATTTGCCATTTGAGACACTGCTCATGATGCCCCAAATGACACTCGCGTGTAAAATTAACAACACAGCCTTGTTCTCAGCGCCGGCGAACGAGCAACAAAAAGGCTGTCTTTGTAAATGCCTTAACAGCTTGTTAGCAATGAGAAGTTGTTAAACTAATATAATCAACAAAACAAATATGATTAATTATTATAATTACGTAAAGCTCTATATAAAGAGTATACCCAGCAAAATAAATTATTTTAAACCGATATATTTACAATTTAGCACAGGCAAATATGACTATAATGGCTAGAAGGGGTCCTGAAAGCGAAGGCTGTGTCTCTTTAAGAAAGATGGCGGCCTGTAGCCGCGCGCAGGTGCTTCGCCTGTACAGGATGCTGATGAAGGAGAGCAAGAAGCTTCCGTCCTATAATTTCAGGTAAATACCTCATTATGGTCATAAGTCATCTTGTGGTCCCCTTACAGATTTCAGACGGCGGTTCCCCGGTGACTCTGTGCAGTTTACGGCGTTTGTCCGCAGCATTTGTCTCCTGTCATGTTTTGGTTTTGCTCCTGCGCGTATAGAAGATAATTACGCGTAAATCTGATTTTGTTCTCTAATTTAAGTAAACTAACTATATCGCATGCTAAATTCCTGTTTAAACTGCCTATTGTAAATAACCTTAATTCTAATTTATCAGTAATGAACCACAATATAATGTTAAGATAAGTGCGGTATGTGTTGTCATGATTGTTGCTCCCCTACATAACGTTTTATTTGCATGTTTGGCTCCAGTTGAATTTGGACGACTGATTACATAAACCGGTTACTTAAACTGGCGAGGCAGTGATTAGAGAGCTGACCAGGTTTAAAACAAATCTTGCTATTAAATGGGGTATAAATTGCGCTGTCATTTTAAGAGCTTAATACATAGTTAATTGTTTAAATACGGATTTGCGTTTGACTTGCCTGTGCAGTTGAAATAATGAGAAATAACAGGATTACTATAGTTTTTTTTTTTAGTAATTTTATGTCTCATTTGGTTTCTTCTCCCCTATTGCAGACCTGAAGGTTATTCAGTAGTCAGATGTAGACATAAAAATCCCCCAAAAAACTAAATCTAAACGCTACCCACAGTTTATGTGAGCAGGTCTGCCAGTCGGACGCACCCCGCGGGCCATAATGCTGGCCGGTACCGTCCCCCCCCCCCCGCCGCCACTGCCACTACCACTACCACTACCGTGCCCTTTTCTCTTTCCGGTATTTTCTGCCAGCTACAGCGTGAGTTTGTTGGTTTGATCGTGCGGGAAGGTCAGGCGTCAGCACCAGGTCACGTCTTCATACGTCTGGATCTGAGAGTGATGAGAAGGTTCAGCGTTTCTGGATCCTCTCTCTCTACCTCTCCCTTTCTCTCTCTCTCTTGCACTGTCCACAGTCTGCGTAAAATGTCCTCAGATGAAATATTCATCAACGCGTATCCTCTCCCTTTGCATGCGACACTCCATGCACTGTTCGGAGTGAAATTCCGTGTGAAATAACAAACTAGTTGGCATCTGGACCAAGGTTATGAAGTAGTGATGTTCAGGCAAGGCCTAGTTTAAATAATTTGCTGTATCTCTAGTCTTATACTACATACAGCTCTGGAAAAAATTGAGGCCACAGCAAAATTTACAGTTTCCCTCATTTCTTAGTTTATGGGTAAGTGCCTGTGTAAAATATACATTTTTTTTTTTTTTTTTTGCAAACTCCAGTCTGGCTCTTCTCTGTTTCTCATTGATGAAGTGCTTCTTCCTTGCTTTATCTGTCTTCAGTCCTGCTTCAAGGAGCCTGTTATGAATTGCCCTAGTAGTGCACTTCACGTCACTTAATGGTTCACATTCTTTTTGAAGGTCACTTAAGGTCATCCACCGATGAGGCACTGCCGGATAAGTTGCCGGTCATCACTGGCATTAGAAAGTCACTTCTGCCCTCTGCCTAGCTGGTTTCCCAGTGTCTCCTGCTTCACCTTGTTCTTGTGTACTTCTGTCTTAGAAACTTTGAGCCTGGAAGCAGCCTGCCTCACAGTGTAGCCTTATGCCAGCAGAACCAGGATTAAACCAGAGCTGCATATATTCAGATTTAAAACTGCAATAAATAATACAAATATAGTGATCCCTCGCTGTATCGCGGTTCGACATTCGCGGCTTCACTGTATCGCGGATTTTATATGCAAGCATATCTAAATATATATCGCGGATT
>JAAGVU020000078.1:13402459-13417710 GCA_011763525.2 Mormyrus iriodes | reverse complement strand
GTGTGTGTGTGTGTGTGTGTGTGTGTGTGTGTGTGTGTGTGTGTGTGTGTGTGTGTGTGTGTGTGTGTGTGTGAGAGCACTTGCCTGTTTCGTCACCCAGCCCCATCATGACCCCCATTTCCCTGGGACCCTGACAGGGCATTGGTCAGCGGCAGCCACTGCGTTTATTTATAGACCCCCCCGACCGGGGACGGGTCTTAATGTCCGTCTCTGCTGACTCGTCTGTGAGCGACCTTGGGCCGCCCAGGCCGGTGCCTCTGTTCCGCGTGCTTTTGCTGTTATGTATCCCAGTGGTGTCGTTGATGTGCTTCTCACCCATAAACGCCTCCTCGTTAGATTTCAGAGTTGTGCTGCTTTGTTATGCACATGGCGAGGTCCTGCAGGACGTCCCCTGGTCAGCTTGGAGCTGCTTCACACTGCTGGATTTGAAACCCTGCTGTTAAGCTTTGGTGGGGGGGTTACACCGACAGCGATGAGTTACTGGCTCTGGCTCCACGTCGAACACCTGGCAGGGAAGAGGGGTGGGTTTGTGGTGCTCTGGCAGCTGGAACCTGTCCCAGAACCTAGGGGTGGCCACTTGGGTCCTTGCTGGCCTAGACCATGGACACTCTGCGAGTTGGAGACAAATGGAAATGAACGAAATGGAAAGTCCCATCTCCACGAGGCAGGACAGTGGCACCACCTCTCCCCGGCAGGTGTTCGCCTTTGAGCCAGAGCCTGTCATTCATCACTCTTGGTTTATCCGCCCCCCTCCCCCCCAAGCCTTCATAGCAAGGTGGGGTCCCAGACAGCAGTGTCTGAGATTTTTCCTCAGTTACTGATAATTTACTTCAGTTACGCACCCCCCCCCCTACTGTTTCAAGGACACAGCTGTCAGAGGGTATAGGGGGAGGCTTTACGCATCTAGTCATCATGAATAATTGCGCAACTAATGAACAGCTCCATCCGGTGCTGAAAGGGGGAGCGATTTTCTGCAGTGACAGGCCCCGCCCCCGCCAGATCCCGCTGGACAGTGTCCACAGCGAGCGGCCTCATCGTGAGGCCCTGATGCTGTTTTTATTATTTGCATGTGTATCTGATGCGCAAAGAGGGCTCTTCCTGCCCCAGTTCTGTCCCGGCCGTGTGACTGCGGTACTCATCACTCCCCTCTGCTGAAAGAAGTTACTCCACAGAAGCCCCCGAGACTGTTTCCAAATCTGAAGGAATGAAACGAATGTCTGAGCATTTCTGTCTTGAGGAAACGCTGAAACTCGTGTGGGATTCAGGCCTGATAAATGTGGGGGAGTCAGTCACCGGTGCCGCTCACCCAGCCCCCCCCACCCCCGGCACAAACACACGCAGTTACCTACACTCCCCTTTGTTCAGTGGAAATTTCTCACACCTTTATTTTTTAATATACATCCATGCAGAAAAACCAGTTTGCTTCATTTAATGACACGACGGCTGAACAACAATTTAACAAATCATAAGATGGTAAATATCCACATAATTAGCTGCGAAAGTGTTAACGAGCCGAAGGAAGAGTCCACTGGCTACATCCCAACCAAACGCAACCTCCATCTGCTCCAGGTCCTGTGATGGACCATAATACTGCTGGAAAACAGGTGATGAGTATGGAGAGCATTAACCTTTAAGCGTTACTCCGTGCTGTGGTCCTCCTCCAGATGCCCGTATCTCTGCCCTGCATTTCTCCCACATCTGCGTTTTATTGGCTGCCGGCCCTTGTGTGTCTGCATCTCATTGGCTGTTTTTCAGTAAGACTTTCCTTCCTTCCTCAGGTGACCGTTGGCCGGATGTACTCCACCCCGAAATCCATTGTGGAGAGAGACATGCGGGGGCCCATCTAAGTCAAAAGCTTTACCCCCCGGGATGACCGGCAGCGGGGGGATGGTACATCAGTGTGAAAGCAAGCTGCGATATTGTATGTTTTCACACTAATATTCTTCACTGTTAGCCTGAGCTTTTCTGTGAGTTTACCGTTTATTACTATATTTTATATTTTTTGCAATTTGAAAAGCTTCTATAATTAAAGTATGCAGTTCAAATACATTCTTGTGTGACTGGGTTTATGTATAAAATGACACTAAGCTGTTTAAGCACGAGGTTGATGGCCTGTTCTTAACAATCACAGTGACTGTGGAACTGGCATGTTCTCGACGCTGTCCAGCACAGAAGCAGCGCGCCGCTGTAGTGCGCACACACCCCTCAACGCTGCGTCAGAGGGAGGGTGTGAGGAGGGAGCTACAGTGATGGGGGAAGAGGTTTTGTGAATCCGTAACAGGTGGGATAATTATGCACTGATTTGATTCACTTCAGTCACTGAGGTACATGGGGCTGTGGATCGTTCATGGTAATATCACCCTCTGTTGGATATATAATATATGTTTTTGTCCATATCCCCCATTTGTTTAATGTATATATTCCTGGTATCATAGTATTTTGACCATGTTTTACTATTTTAAAGTATGGAACTGGACCTATTAGGTTGAAAAAGAGCAAATTTATTGCACCAATTCACTGAATAAGTGGGAAACCCAGGGTTGCATAAGAGTCTCACTCGGCACGTGCTGAGACGCCTAACATCACCACGTGTGACGGATGTCTGTGATTGGCCAGTATGCCTGGCCTAAAAAGTGACATCACTGACATCCCTTTAAACTTTAATTCCCTCTTCCCTATTGGCTAGGCATCCTAAACTTTTATGCCCTTTCCTCTGTTCATGTTATTTAGTTACTTTAAGACAGTCATCAGCACGTAGATCCACTTTGTACATACAGGATGCAAACTGTATGACTGTTTAAAAACACAGAATAGTGCTGGGTTAGTATGGGGTCCCTGTTAACAACTGTATGTTCCAAATCGGGAAGACAGGGTTTCTGTTTAGTTAAGTGCCCTTGCTTGGATGAAATCCAGTGTTTCCACAAAGAGGCCTTATTGGGGATGTTTTTTCAGGGATTGGTAGGAATTTTGCCTTAACTGAGCATAACATACAAACGAGTCTGGGATTCTGATGATTTTGTGCAAATCAAATCAACTTTAATGCAAATAATTTTTTGGTTAAATGTATTTATCCATGACTGTCTCTTCAAAATGCTGAATGATTTTTTTGATCCAAAAATGTATAAAATAAGATCAATATTGATTTCTGGTTAAACGGATTATCTATTAATCTTTTTCTTAAAGCTGCTTTGGCATGAGAGTCCTGGAGCCTTCACGGGGGACAGCGCCCCCCCCCCAAAAAAAAAGAGATTAAATTTCCATGCCTGATGAAATGGGAACTATTACAGCTTGGACAAAAGGTTCACATTTCTTCCTTGGTGGAGGGACAGTCTATCCCACAGAGCAGGACTTAAGCACATCTCTCTTCCGACGAATGTGTGAGGATGACAAGAAACCCTCCATGGTGGGGGGTCTGCAATACGCTACTAATTTGTACTAAGCGCTATTGTCTCCAATACATGGATTTAACACAAAGTTCATACGTAATTCCCACTGTTTATTGACATAACTCTTCCTGATGAGATCGTTCATAAAATAGATTTTAATAAAAGTGCAAGGTCATACTACATCTACCACACTGTACAGGCAGCTGGTATTATATCAATCGTAATATTGTCATATAATACAAAGCCATTTATTCGACCTAATTAATGGCAAGGTCTATAAACTTAAAATCGGATTCTCTGTTAATTTCTTGCTAAAATATCTACAAGGTGCCGGTACAGAACAATGTCAAAGAAATAAAACCTGGTTTAACTGCGGTGGAAAACGTGATTTATTGAGTGATCACACCTCTCCAAGGTTAATGCAGAGCCTGCCAGCCCTGGCACGTACTGGACCGGAAAAGTTGCGGTTACACCAAGCTGGATTCGGCATCGCCCCTGTTTACTTCGCACTGATGCAGCAAGCTGTAATTGCGGCCCTGGTTGTTGTCCCAAAAGTCGCCCTGGTCAGTCCTGCAGTAAACTGCGAAGTGCACCGAGGATCCAACATCCAGAAGCGGGGGTGTGTGCACCATAAAGTCATAGCGCTCCGCAGCTTCCGCGTCCCCGTGTCCCGTTGCGAGGGTCGCCTGCACATCCAAAAACGAGCGCCAGTCGGTGAAGGTGTACCTCACCCCCACCTCCCTTCTGCAGCAGCCGGAGGTCAGGGCTCTGACTGACCCTCGGATGTCAAAATTATAGACGGTGACTTTTTCTAGAGCTACCCGACAGCGCTGGAGCAGCGCGTCAAAGCCCCCCATCTCCATGGGCATCTTAAATGCTGGCACTAAACGCGCAGTTTCCAGCTCGGGGTGCAGCATGTGGCACTGATCACCCAGACGTCCCCGCTCGGGCGGTGCAGCATCACCCGGACCCTGCAAGTCCTCGGAAAGGCTGAAGTGCTTCACCATTGCCAAGTTTAACCCGAGCGCGTCCGCGAACTGAACCCTCTTCTTGCAGCCCTCGGGGGCATCGCCGGGAGAAAGGGGCACAGACGTCGCCCACCTCTTGTCATTCTTATCATCGTCCTGTTGCTCCAGGACCAAGTGTGAGAGAACTTCCTCCAGTCCAGGAAACATCTCCCCAGCCTCTTCTAATTTACTCCTCTCCAGAGGTCCCCACTCCTGCGCGGTCCGGGCAGTGCTGTTCGGTGAGCGTCTCTGGATATCCATGGACGGCACTTAAATCGACCGCCAGCTTTTAAATTAAAAAACAAATTACAACCAACCGAGTGACCAAAATGCAGCTGCCTGTTGCCGCCTAGCATCGAATTTAACTTTCTGCGTCACGGTAGCGCAGCAGATAATGAGGAAATTCACCGTTAAGCCCCGTACGCTTGGGACGGGTCCGACCACTTCAGTCGCCATGCTTAACAAAAGTATTTATATTTCTGTTTTAGTCCTAGCATTATACTTAAGGAGGAAACACGATATAATAATTATTTTGGTTTTGTTTAATAATTAAAATTGTATTCTGTCTCTATTTTGATATTAAATATGGAAATTAATATTTGAAAATCCTAAAATGGTCCCTTAAATTTGCTGTTGTAACAGGTTGACCATATGCAAAGATTTGTGTAAAAAATATTTAACAAGTAGTTAGGGGCTGGCTGGAAGGTCCGTTTCGATAAGTTGGTAATTAATCGCGCAAAACTAACACGCCGAGAACACAAATACAGCTGGGCCAATATGAACAGGCTAATGTTTACTTTCCTGTCGATATGTTATCACCTGGCCACGACTACATCTTTCATTGTGGGAAGATACTACAAGAAGGAATTACTTTATGATTAAATACCTCCGTAAGATTAACCAGTTTAGCATTTTCATAATATTTTTCACTTTATTATATTGAATACGGAGAAAACGAATGTTACTACTTTTACGCTTTCCTTAATTCAAAATCAGCATAAACACAAAATAACAAACCATTTAAGTTTTAAACATATTGACAGCGAAATGTGTTTTTTTCCAATGTGACAAATCAGTTTCATTAGCTGAATAAACTGTCTTATTGAAAAATGTTGTGAATAACAGTGTATAACTAATGTCTTTGTATATTTAGTATTATTTTAGTATATAAGCGCGTATATTGCGCACTTATATGACAATGTGCGCCCATATTGATGACGTCACATCCGCTGTAACAGGATGTGGCGTAATGGGCGGAACTTTCTAGATGTCTACGATTGGACCTTAGCTAGATGAACATACTGAAAGTAAACATTTTCACATTAGGTGTTATGTACAGCATTTCAGTTAAATATTGCTGCAAAGAATTCGTTTTTACTTTGTCACACTAGCATATTTGGTAACAATGCATCCTGAATTACAGCGGTCCCCGAGAAATATATTGGTATGTGAGAAATCCAATTTTATGAATGAAAAATCCAGGCATGACTTACACGTGCTTAAGCACTATTTCAACTACAAGGTGAGTCTGTGAAACGTTTTAGACTTTTCTGTAGTGTCGGAATTTAAGTGATAAGTAATCTTACAAAACTAAAGAGCGACGATCTTGAAAGATTTTTTCCAGTTTCACTTTACGATCTCTAAGTTAACCGAGGCTCGTTTAGTATATTACAGGTACTCCTCGTGACCATGCACCTCTTAAGAGCAATTCCGGACGTTTCATTAGTTTTTGTTTTTGTCAGTTTGTGAATTCTTAACATCATCAATTTCTGCAGGTGTCTGTTTTCATACCCGAGTGCGGAATCCTTCCTTCAGAACTGAACGATGCCATCAACGGTTTCACAAAATATTATCTGGTTAAGGATTTACCTGTGCATGAATTTTTGGAAGAAGAATGTTTAGAGAGAACTGTAAAGAAAGGTAAAAGGGCATAAAAAATACACATTTTTCTCACGAGGCTTGGTTACAGCAAGACACCAGTACAGAGGGTGATCGGTATTTTCGGTGGTTTAACTTGCACTGTTCTCTGCGGTTTGATGTAGGTCATTTATACGCCCTGTCTTACAACAAGAGAATCGACCAAGATGACGTCATTGCCATCCTCCCTACTGGTAGGAGAAATTATCTCCCAGTGCACCATTATGAACGTGTATATCTGCGTTTTAATGCATACGGCTCTTACAACATGCTTGGATTTGATTTGTATCAGGCCAGATGATTCTGTCTGTGAATAAAGACACGTATGAACAACTGGGTCTGGAGGGGAAGGCATCACAGTACACCCACAAACAGCCCATGAGATATGGTGAGTTTTAGATGGGCCCATCTTATACAGCACTGGTGTTTTGTATAGCTCATTTACTCCTGTTCCTCTGAATGCCTTTATTTGTAGTGGTGACTGTAGACCTCACAGACAAATCCATGGTTCCGGGTTCAAAACGGTACAACCGAGTGTTGTGGGCGCTTAAAGAAAAAGTGCCAATTAAAACTGACTTCTTGCTGGCTGGATGCAGCACTGGTAGGTAGCCTGTTTGCTATCAAAAAGATGCAGGTTTGGACACAGCTGTCCTGGTATTTTATACAGACACACACACATCACAAATGTGAAATTGTCAACCGTAGGATTTTCCCACATCCTAATTGGCTGGGACTTCCTGTGTTTTTAGAGGCCAATGAGGGTGGCATGCCGCCTTCCTGTCTCTCCCAGTACCACTGCAAGGAGCTCCAGGCATCTGTCATTACCCAGAAGCTGAGCAGCCTGCCCTGTCCTGTCCTGCGTAGCTGTGACATTCGGGGGGAGGGTTACTGTGAGCCGCACCAGCTCCTGGAGTGGCTAGGGGCCGTCGCCATGGAAATCGACTGGTGAGTCAGGTCATCACACCTCAACTTGTAAACTTCAGCGCCTGCCTCACTGTGTGTAACCCAGTTACAGCTGCTGCTGCCTCCTACATTGTTCTTATTTATTTTTATTTTAGAGTAAATGACTGTAAATGACTTTAGCGTGTGGCTCAGTGGGCTGAGCCTCTGTGGCTGTGATCAGAAGGTCACCGGTTCGAGCTCGGCTTCAGCACGTCTGCAGGTCCTTGAGCGAGACTCTGAACCCCCAGCTCCCTGGGCGCTGCTATGGGTGCCTGTCCTTCACAGCCAGCCTGCTCTTACTTACAGAGAGCCAGGTGTGAGAGGCATAAAGAGAATTTCAACACGGGTATCAGTAAAGTATCAGTTGTTATTATTATCATTATTATTATTGAGTCTTGACATTTACAGCTGTAGGGAACCACAAACCTGCCATTTCGGAGATGCTCTGTGCCACTTCCCTGACCAGTGATTTGGCCCTAGTCAAAGTCACTCAGGTCTATACCCCTGCCTATATTTTCTACATTCAACATATCGTCTTTGAGTACCGAAAGTTAGGTCACCCTCTAATAAATGTCAGATGTTAACGCGCACCATTTTTTACAAGATAGTAAACATTATTTGCTTATGCATTTGCTATACATGGGGGGTGGTCATATCATTTCTGGAAGAAAGATTATAATTTTTTTAGTATTGCATATTTATTGTAAATGAAACTTGAAAACTGTCCATATATATCATTGAGGTCCAGTCTGAAAGTGCAAAATATACATGAGAACTCTATAGCAAACAAAAAGCTGGTGTCTGGAAAAATCAGACCCTCCAAATCACTGAAGGTCATTGGGTAACTGTATGATTGCAGCAGCAATGATGCGACGAGCTTCATGTCCACATACTCGTGTCCAGAACCGCAGATCACCCTAAGCCAGGCCTTGTTGTGCTCCATCACTGGCCTCTTACTGCCTGAGGATATACAGTCGCTTCTGGAGAAGCTGCGGTAAGCTGGGAAGCTCTCGTCACTGTCCGCATTTAGCTCCGCCTACTGAAATTGTTTGTAAGCATTCCTGTGTTCTCACTGTCAGGAGGTACTTTGAGCAGCCCAAGCTCACATCCTGGCTGTCGTTGGTGGTGCACGGCTTCGCCGACAGCCCCGTGTCTTGGGGGACGGCGGAGCATGGCTTCCACAAGGGCGGCGAGAATTTCTACAGTTTCGTGGTCTTCGGGAACCAGGACTACTGGCTGCACATGGGCACTGGGGCAAATGACAGCTGCCCCCCGTGACATGTCTCGCTGGTCTGTCAAGTTCTGTGTGATTAAGTAAGTGGCCAGGCGAGCAGAGGTCCTGGAAGACACTTGAAGGCACTCTGCTCCCAAGCTATCGAACTGATGAAGCCGTTAGCCAGCTGTACTCAGAAACATCACACAAAAAACCAGTTCAAGTAGTGTAATGTAGTGTTTCCCAGTCCAGTCTTCGGGGACCCTCAGAGTAGGAGCAGCAAAAATGTGGACTGTCTGGGGGTCCCCAAAGACCGGGCTGGGAAACACTGGTGTAATGGACCAGAGATGGCGTTCCTGTCCAATACGGACATAAAAACAATGTACATTTACCTCCTCTTGAGGTCTGAAGGTGTACTGAGAGGAAACTTTCGTTTCAGTCTTTATTATGACAGTTACTACCATTAATACAGATTGTGAAAGAATGTAAACTAGTATAAGAGCATCTCCTGTAATATTGTTTCTAAATGTACTGGCAGTGGCGGGACTGGTCTTTTTCCAGTCACAGGTTTGTGTTGCATAGTGAATATTTTCAATAAATGGAGAAACAGACTCGAATTAGTCATGATGTATGAAATGTTTATTTTAACTGGTTTGTGTTTAACAGCTGAATATTTCTTATTAATCTATAAAATCTTCGCAGATTGAGCATAGATGTTTAACTTACAGGGTAATTCCCAGCATAGATGTCTAACAGTACAAAAATTGATTGTATATGAACAAACCCTCAGCAGGTTTATTTTCTAGCAAGGGCACAGGCTTGTTTTCAGCATCGGCAGGGACCAAATCATTACTGAACCCCGCACCCCCTACATACACATGCATACAGTATTACCAGAATATTAGGAGGGACATGTCCCTATCGTCCATACCCAGATCTACACCCTTGTTTTCTACAGCCCCACCCCTGTCACCAGGAAACACATACTGAACTTTCACACAACATTTGCAGTATGAATGCTGTTAATTCACAGGTATCTTGGCAGGACTGAGCGATTATTGAGACCAGATTCAACATCCACAGACTATCCCAAATAGCACAAATCGCACTGCAGACTTAGCAGCACTAACTTCCATCCATTTTCTGGGACCGCTTGTCCTATTCATGGTGCAGTGGATCTGGAGCCTATCCTATAGGGAACATTGTAAGGAACAACCCAGGATGGGACACCAATCCATCACAGGGCACACTCACATGTACAGGCAATTTGGTAACTCCAATTAGCCTCAGCATGTTTTTGGACTGTGGAGGAGCAAACCCAGTGATGACACGGGAAGAACATGCAAACTGCACACGCATGGAGCCCTGGGGGCAACTGGAACCCTGCTCCTAGAGGTGTGAGGTGACAGTGCTCACCACTGCACCACCATGCTGCCCCCAGTGCCAGCCTGAGTCTCCATTTAAAGCTTTGGTAAGATACAGAGGTTTAGATTCACTCCAGGAAGCTCCATGTCTCCTAAGGCGCAGCGGCCATACCAAACACACAGGGCCTAAAAATACAGGGAAAGGGACCATTCTGGGGGAACCAGCGCTGTAGAGGGGACTGGAGAATGGGAGTGCCTACCGCCTGCCCTCAGTAAAGACATTTTTTCAAAGGTCAACCTTTTAAAATACTTCCTATAATTAAGGCCTAAGTTCTTTTTGATGAGCAAACAATGCAACAGTTCATTTTAAAAAATAATAAGTTTCCAGAACAAAGCCTGAACTTTCCCAAAACACTGTCGCCTTGCTGCAGTCTGTGGTCAGCTGAGTGTTGTGGAAAAGCCTGCAGTGTATATTTCACATGCACGTTCGGCTCATACGGGAAGGTCAAGGGCTTTGATGCCCCCTCTAGCCAGTTATAAATAAATAACACGCTGATTTAATGCATCAAAAACACTCCATACATTTAGCATTCATCCGCACGCGCATCGTCACTCTACTACAACCCGAGAAACCACACAGAAGACGACATATCTGGGTCTGATCACAGTTCGCGTCTCTGATCCAAGGCTCCCCACACGCCCCCTAGAAGGGCACTCAGCCTGGGACACGTCCTACGGTGTCTTCAGGTTTTGGGAACCAGGGGACCAGAGCGGCCCATGGGAAGCCTTGATGGGTGGCAGTTTGGCAGAATGGTGGGGGACGTCAGCTTTCAAAGCGCTCCCCTGGACCTGGCCAGCGTCCATCACATGTGAGTTGCCCCCACCCCCATCCCTTCAAACAAGGATCGCAATACATCACATCCAGAGCACAGCGACATCTCTGTTATTTCCCCCACTTTTGCAGAACAACCAAGTGACAGCTTAATATTTATAAAATTTTAAAAAATGAACCTAGACCACACATTTATATTAACAATAAAAAATATTTGGTGTAACATATTTTACCTAAAAAAGAAATGTCAGAATCGCGACTGGCTGTGACTAAGATTAAAAGCATACAATAACAAGTTATTTAATAGCAAATCCTACATGGGCCTCATTCTGATTGGTTAACCCAAAGGTGTTCAAACTGTGGTGTGCGCCTTCCTGGTGGGGCATAAAGAAATTGCAGGGGGGTGAGGGGGAAAAAACAGAAAACTGTGGGGGGGGGGGAGTGGTTGGGGAACAACCTTTAAGAAATATTAAAAAGTAATACTTGGAGTGTCCAAAATTCCCCTGGAATTTTAGAAGCTCTGCACAGGAAAATAGGCATATCTTTCTCACTGAGGTGCAAAGTAAAGTTTATTTGGGAGCAGTGTGTGTGTGGGGGGAGGGGGTCAGGACAAAAATATCAGCTCCGCGGGGGCCCTGTTAAATAAAAGTTTGAATACCACTGGGTTACATTAGTACTACCAGATAGAGTCCATCCTGCACAATGAAGTTTGGGAGGTCTTCTGGACATCCAGAGGCTAGACAGGACAAACGGGAAATGGAAAACTGACAGAGAGGCGGGCCTGTCCCTGCACACCACAACAGTGGCCCCTCCCACAATCGTGCTGCCCCACCTGCAGCTATAGATGACCACACCAAGGTGCGTACTTTATTATTAAGGCATGTTTACTCATACAAAAATAAAATAAGCCCAACCTTCAGGCTTAAATACAAGGCAAGACATGTCTTGTTAGCACTGCAGTTCCTTTTCCCAAATATCTCCCAAAATGGTGAGCTTAACAGTACTAGAGTTGCAGGTCAAATATTTTGTACATGGATGAAGGGCACTTAAGAGGCAAAGAATGCTGGGAAGGTGGAGGTCAGAGTTCTCTTAGATGTGCTTCATTCAGTTTAAGACTTGTAAGAACACCGTCCTCCTTGTCCCACAAATGGCTCAGGGGAGGTGGATGCGGGGTCCCACCTCTCCTTCCCAGTGATCTAGATCCAGTTGCTCCCATAGAAACACACACACACAGATCCCGCTGGAGTGCGGAGTTGTCGCGGCTAGAGGTCGTCGACCTTCTTCTGCAGGTACTTGAGGATGGAGTCCAAGCCCTGCGGCGAGCCCCACACCCTCTTAAGGGCCTCACACTCATGCTCGTTGGCTTGTTCCAGAGAGGTCTTGGTGCTGCTGCGCACCAGCGCTTTGGACTCCTGCAGGACCTGTAAGCCAAGGTGCCAAGGGACAGCGGTAGGGGCAGAGGAGATGGCAAATTAACACCCAAGCCTGCCATGAGCTCAACAGGAGAAAAGTATATATTCATTATAATCAAAGCGAGGGAATTTCACCTGCATTCCGAATGGCATTGCTTTAAAAAATATAGCATTTGTGCGTGTGGCGGGGTAATGCGATAGGAAGGTGGTTAGACACCATCTTTACGGCGATGAGCCACAGGATGTTGTCTATGAAGCCACTTCCTGTCCAAGGAGCATGCAAACTCCTATGATACCCATATGGGGTTTCCTTTAAGACAAGGTACTCCGATTGGGGAAAAATGCCTAAATATATGCCAGATAAAAGCTATAAAAATCACAACCTTTAGAGGAAACCTGAAAGAGCATTAAAGGCCATTCATAAGTCCTCCTTTCCTAAATAAGTGTGTTGAAAACATTAGAATATCCCTCACTACTAATGGTCAGAAATCATGGTGCTGATCAGAAGTACACAGGCCAGCAAACGTCACCCTGACATTAGTGCTGTTCCATAAACCTGACAAGACGTTCTGCTTCAGTTAGGTTACTATGTACCGTTCATTTTAGTTAATATAATTTCTACATTTCACACACAGATTTCACCAGAGCTGTAGCTAGTTACATAAGGGATTTTTTTTAAGAAATTAATAATTAAAAGTGCTTTCAGGGAAACAGACATTGGAGAAAAGATTAAAAAACATGTGAGCAAAATCCATGTGAGGCTGTGAAGAAAAGCGAGAGAACGCGATGGCCGAAAGGGCGGGGGGACGTGATAGAATGTCACAAAAGAATACAGAAGGAAATTGAACAGTTGATGACTTACGATAGAATTACAAGAGACTAGCTCCTTAATGCGGACTGTGACCTCCTGCATGAACGTCCCCGGCCAGAAGACCTGGGAGACCAGGCCCTTGGCGCAGGCCTCCTGGGCCGTCAGCTTGCGGGCACTCAGCAGCATGTCGCTGGCCTGGGAAGGGGGGGTGGACACCATCAGCATGCAGGACCCGTGTCTGTCCATCATTACGCCTGTTTCAGGAGAATCATTAACAACAACAAAGTCACAAAGTCAGCCCTCTGCAGATAGAGGGGCACGCTGAAGGAGATTTGTTTCGGTGTAGTGCTACTGCCACCTAGTGGCTCAAGTTGTATTCATTGGGGAGGAAAAAAGAATGTACTGAAGGAACAGTGCAGTTTTTCATTCTGAGCCAATATTCTTGCATTCCCCAGTCCACCTCCATGTACGGTTAATTCCAAAGGCGTGGTTCAGTACCCATCTTCACTGAGAGCACAGCCAAGCTGTGCATGAACTGCAGGGGTGTCACTTATGTACTTTACCATCCCATGACGTGGTTATTTGAGAGATCTTGCGACCGAAGGGCGTTGGTAACCAGTGACATCACGGGACGCAGATCAGAGGTCAAAGCAATGGTGTTTGTTACCCGAATGGAGTAGTTCAATAACTTGCTGGTTACATGGCACCAGTTACCTCACTGAAAATCGAAACCTATTCTGAAATGTTCTGAAATATCTTATGATTGAAACTACGATACAGGTATGTAACAAAACTAAACTTCGAAATTCATGCTAGAGCTATGTCACCTGATACTGTGGAATTTCCCAAACTCTTCAAATACACGTCGCATTTTATATTAAATGTGTCCGTTTATTAAAATATCGACTAGATCATGGGACCAAAATATTCACAGATTCCACTGAACAGGTCGAGCTCTCAAGCCGGAGCGGAAGTAGAAAAATGGAGAGCTGACCAGGACGAGAGAGACGACGGACCTACTCAGAAATGCTGCCAGCAATGGAGTGAATGGACACTTGGTCTGCCTGAAAGTGTGCATTTTAGAAACAGCCAAACACCAGTTCGACGTCTGCTGCGGAGGCGGCCAGACAACGACTAGATAGTGCCAAACAACCGTGGCCAACAACTGTAAAACGGAGCGTCCATATACAAATGTAACAGGAGAGACTTTGAGGTTGAGTTTTGGTCTGAATTTATGAGCCGCATAATGTTGCGAGACAAACAGAAAGAATATTAAAGAGAGGAAAGAAAAGACAGAGTGTGGGAGAGGAAAAATGTATTTATGCAATGGATGGATGGATGGCTGGATGGATGGATGGATGGATATTTTATTGAGACCAAAGGAAGTTACAGGTTTACAGTATCACAATACCCACATCTGGACACGTTTATGGATTAAAGGATGGGAGGAAGAGCAGCCGAGGGCCCACTCACAGAGGCCACGCCCATGATGCGGGGGAAGGTGACGGAGGAGCAGGCGTCAGGCGTCTGGCCAAAGGTGCTGTAGGGTGTCTGGAACCAGGCCTTCTCATTGGCCCAGACGACGTCGCACAGCGGAAGGATGGCGGCGCCCAGGCCCACTGCTGGCCCGTTCACTGCCACCACAATGGGCTTCTTGAACTGGATGAAGGTGTTCACGAAAGTCCTGGGTATGAAGAGGAGACAATCACCATGAGAAGAATCAGCCAACTGTTGCCACAATGACCTGCCAGCGAAACACCCCCCCCACTCATTATGGGAACCCACCCCGCTTTAATACCTTCTCCTGCACGGTCAACTAGTACCATCATGTAAGAAGACCTGCTCCATGTTCTCAGAAAGCTCTTAATGGTCAAATACTGCATACACACGTTCCTGGGCCTTCACTGGAAGCTCAGCCTAGCTGCACTTACGCCTCGTTGACCCTGTGACAGCCGGATGTTTGTAAGGCTCTATATTTGTCTCACTTTTGCATCTGCTAAGTAAAATAAATGGTTTCCAAACTACTGCTGGTTGCAAAGAGCAAAACAACTACAGTTGGTCATCATCAACACATCCAGACTAAGGCAACACAATGCCTTCCACCTGCCCTTTCTATCTGTATTATGGGATGTTCTCAGTTAACTTGAAGAACACTAGTGATTCCATGCCGCTATCAACCAAGCAGGACAAACCTCAGGGGGTCCAATCACTCCCATCACATTCTACACCGCATTCCAAATTATTATGCAAATTGTATTTAAGTGTCATAAAGATTAAATACTTTGTTTTGCAATTAAACTCATGGATGGTATTGTGTCTCAGGGCTCTTTGGATCACTGAAATCAATCTCGGACACCTGTGATAATT
>JAAGVU020000078.1:13360704-13396501 GCA_011763525.2 Mormyrus iriodes | reverse complement strand
TGCTCAAGTAAGTAACTTTTCTTATCATTTATCTCCCGTTTCGTTACTTTTTCATTGTGGAAAACAATCGTAAATGTTAAGCTTGGAACTGACTACATATGGCCTTTTTTGAACATTAAAAATGACTCTACACTGCCAGAAAGGAAGAGTACCTTTGTTTGTCAAATGGGCTGTACCCTCAAGGGTCTGCCAGTTGTTCCCTTAGCTGTAGGTAATTGTACCTTTTAAGGTACAGAAAAGGACTATGAGGAACATTTTTTTTACCATTGGGGGTACGTTAATGTTGTTAGTACCTTGGGGATGTTCCATTGCTGTACCTTAAATTATACTTATAGGTATATATACCTACAGCTAGGGTACAATAGGCAGATCCTTGAGGTTACAACCCCAGTGACAAGCAAAGGTACAAATTGGTACCCTTTTTTCTGACAGTGTAGATTCAAAACCCAAGAGAAGCATAGAAGAAAAAATCAGCATTGATAAGCAAGAGGAATTACAGGACTTAACTATTCCTGTTTTTCATTTAGCGGCAATCTGAACCTATTGCAGAAAAATGGTTGTAATTGATTATCTTTATCAGTAAAGAGTTTTGTGACTAAAATAATTATAGTAATTTCTGTCAAGTTCTGTTCCAAGGTCTGTTTAGTGCTAATTATTCTTCAGTTGAGCATAAATTAAAAATCATATTCATTCTCTAACAGCTTACAATCACTGGAATTTTGGTTCAGTCATCTCTTTACTCATGAGGGTAAGCATGTATCATAAAAGCAGATGAGCTTGTATATTTCGGTTCTGTACTCTCCCAGCTTCCCAGTGCTGATGGTGCCTCTCCTCTCCCTGTTCTCAGACATCATCGCAATGCACTACCACCCCTGGGGCTTCTTACCACTATCGCAAGGCATCTGCCAGCCTCTGTTCCAGGAGCTACTTCTGCTTCTGCAGCCCCTGTCCTTGTTGCCCTTTGACCTGGACCTTCTTTTTGAGCCCCAGCTATTGCAGAAGGGTCTAGACCATATCCAGCACAAAGAGCAGTTATGTTCTGCTGGCCTGGGGCTAGAGTGGTCTGCACGTTCCACCTTCCAGATGATGAAGACCTGGGGTAAAGCTGGAGTGGAGACTAAGAGAGAGAGGACAGAAGCCAGAACAGAAGAGCAGGAGGTAGACAAAGCGGTAATGGAGTTGAACCGGAAGGGTCCGTTGCTCAGTACTGGTGGTGCTGAGCCAAAAAAATATGGACCTGAACAACAGAGAGGGAGCATTTTTGAGACCCAGAAAGAGGGAATGGAGCCAAATATTTTGAAGTCAGTAAGAGAAGGAGGTTGGAAGTTGACACAAAACGAGACAGGCTTTTTAAACAAATGCCGTGGAGAAGTGGGAGCAGAAGAAGGAAAGGCAGTGCAGAAAGTGAAAGGTTTTGAGGTTGAGGCTAGGTCAGAGCTGCATGCAGAGGGTGAGAAGGACAAGAAGATGAATGTAGACAGACAGAGAGACAGGCAAACAGGCTGGTGGTACCAGCTGATGCAGAGCTCTCAGGTCTATATTGAAAACTCTACAGAAGGCTCAAAATTTGTCAAATGGGAAAAGAGGAAGAAGCGAAGTGGAACTGGGGAGGCAGAGGTGGGGCATGAACAGACCCACCACCCTCCTAGAGAGGGCGTGGTGGAAGGGGCTGAGGCCAGTAATAGAGATGAACCGGTGAAGGAGTTGGGCAATGAAAGCAGCTGTAGAATGAATGACTTCCATGGCAAAGGGAGACCTTTCTGGATGGGTAGCCCTCCGGAATCAGGGCTGAATGAGCAGAGGAAGACGATGGATAAAGAGCTGCCAAC
Organism: Mormyrus iriodes; assembly: GCA_011763525.2. NCBI lineage: Eukaryota > Metazoa > Chordata > Actinopteri > Osteoglossiformes > Mormyridae > Mormyrus > Mormyrus iriodes. The sequence goes on along the minus strand of JAAGVU020000078.1, from coordinate 13,394,672 downwards.
TCGGGCATCCATGGCCGTGGCCACTGAAGGGGGACTGGCAAACACAATGTGGTGGGGCAGGCTCTTTGGATCAGGGATGAGAAACCCTGTACCAACAGACAGGGAAGACCAGGGCCCCGTCAAATCTCAAAAAAACAAGTAAGAAAAATATCACTTTACTAAGTGCCAACACAACGTGTATTCTGATAAAACAAACATTAAAATAATCCCCTGCTGTGTTTGTACCTCCAAGGCTGCCATCAGGATGGCTCAGTCTGGACAAATCAGTGTTAGACTTTGTGGCTCAGGCAGTGGGAGTAGGAAAACGTCCAGATGCCCTGGTTCCTTCTCAGGGCCATGGCCTGACAACAGTGCAGCAATGCAGTAATGCGGTATTGGAGACCACCAAGAAGCCAACATCATGGTACCTTACTGCATTTTATATTCAACCGATAGATTTTATGTGCTTATCTTAAGTTATTGTATCAAATTTTATGTATATCTATAAGTACAATATAAGGGATGGCTATGTGAAATATGCACTGCATTATTATATATACTGTGATATGCATTTACTGTACAATGCTACCTCATTAATGCAAAATAAACCAGGCTTCAACGCTGGATCATCAGTATAAAAAGGTTTAACCTAGTATTTCTTCATAGTCAGGGCAAAGTAATGTGAGAAGTGTTTTCTTGAGAATCTCTTGGACATTCTTCAAATTATAGTAAAAATGTTACATTTTTCACAAAAGAGAAAAATATAGCAGATTATTGTATACTGCTGTTTAACAGGATTTGTAGCAATACAAACTGCCAAGTGGTTTTTATTGAGCGATTTGCACTTCACTTTTGGGAGCCATGATGAGCACATTGTACATGAAATGGTGTCATATTAGGTAATATTATACCAAGTTTGCTACTTATTACCCTCTCTTTTCATGTGTTTCCCTGTGAAGAGCTCCACTTTGCTCATGCTTTTTTGTCACTGATGCTCTGTTTCTCAGGAAGGTCCGGGCCTTGTGTCACCACCTTGCCACTGAGCCGGGACACCTGAGTTTCAACAAGGGAGACTTGCTGCAGGTGCTGAGCCGTGCCGACCCCGACTGGCTGCGCTGTGTCCTGGGTGACTACGTGGGACTGGTTCCCATTATCTATGTCACCCTGACGGAGGACTCGCAGGAGTCCCGGTAAACTCCTCAGTGTCTCAACTGAAGAGAGCAGGAGGGCGTGGATGATGGACACTAAATACCCTGATGTGATTTAAAAAATTATAGTGTTATCAACTTCATAGACAGGGATGGGCATAACTCGTGCCCAAGTATGCGTTAGTGGCATAAAACAAATACGCATTTGCGCTGCTATGACAAGATATTACAGCGCATTTTTAATTTTATATTGCGAATGGGTACTTGTGTATCGATAATGTCAATCCCTGTTTATAAACAAATTTACAGTCTGGAGCCATCGTTGAACATCAGTCTGGAACATCATCTAACTCAAAACCTGAAATCCTAGAGTCACTAGGGAATCTACAGTATTCTGATAAACTTACTCACCTACAAACTTTTCACTTAAAAAAAGAAGCTGGTGCCACACAAAGACAGTTGTACAACATGCCTTCTGTCTATGTCTGGGTCTATGCTGCTACAGTGAAGGAATGAATTAAATCTGAGTGTAATAAAAGATGAGAAAGGGATTATAAAAAAATACATAGTACTAGCCCGCTGCTTAGTTTGAGGAGTGCAGGTTAACCAGACAGGGGTTTTCAGGAGCTTTCTGTCATGCTTTGGCATTCATATGGCTGAAGACAATTTCTGAAGCAAATTTGGTAAATGAAGCATAAGACTCACCACTTCTTATAAGAACAAACTAAGACTAAACCACCGGTTTCTTCAAAGCTTGTGTGTAAGGCAGTTGTCTTGTAGCTTCTGTATGATCTCAAATTTTCCATGGATCCGCTGATTAAGAATAACAATGAATACTATGAATATGATGCAATTATTAGGTATTTATTTTGAAATATATGTTAATAAGCAACATTTATCTTAAATATAGTAATTTTAGTCATCCACAATGCAGCATTTTTTCTTATTGAAACATTCGTCTCTCAGATAAGCTTTTACAAGCTGATTACAGGGTAGTTATTTATTCAGTTATTTATTCAAAACTCTTTCATTTGCATTTTTGATTAGAAATGACGCAGGAATCACGCAGCCCCATTTCAGTTACTGTCTTTGCCAGGGATTCAAGAAACACAACAGTGTCAGAAGAAACTCTTACCAAGTCTGTAAAAAAGAAATGGTAAAGACTGGTTTAGCAGGTTTACCATTTTTTACACATGCTACTTCCTTGAAAAAGAAGTTTCAAGGTTGTTTTAAATATACATTATCCATTTTTACAAATGGTACGGTTATGAATAAATCCAGTGAAAATTAAGCCTGCTGGGAATTAAGAGCACTCTCAGTGTTTATACCTACTTTGGAATGGAATCAGTTAAATACCTGCGTTTTCCCCAAGGGGGTATATTTGGGTATGGAAAGTAGGGGCATGTCCCTGCCAGTATTGTGACAGAATCATGTGTGTTTAGGGGGGTGGGGATTAGGGACTGAATTGGTCCATACAAATGTTAAAACCAAACATACTCCCTTGCTTTTTCCATACATTATAATTTTGTCTTTTCTGTGGTATAAAATAAGTCTCATATTATACCTATAGTGAATAGACAAAAAGGCATTTCCTCTGGGTAACAAACGTAACAAGGTTATATGGGACCTGTGCCCCAGAGTCCGAGCCTAAACTCTGCTGCCACAGCCTTAATCGTGGCCAGCCAACCAGGAGGGATCAGTCCTGACAAGGAAACGGTACCAATATCTTGTGCGCGTACCTCACACTGCAGGCAATGTTCTATTTCTTCTTCCTCTACCAATTCATTTTGGGGGCTGCCTATCCCTAGGACATGGGTTGAAAATGCAATAAAAAATGACAATAGGGCTTATACTTTAAATTATTTATGTCATCGGCCAACGTGTCATTTTCTTCTTCGGAGGGTAACCTTCTTTTCTTCTGAGGGTAACTTGTCATCTTTCTGTTAAAATCTTTGTTTGTGCAAGCTGTGAAATGATGGTTGGGTGTTGATTCTTGGGCAAGTAAAGGGCAAAGGGGAGGATTTGAACTTATAAACCAACATGTAACATCTGCGACGATGCGTTGTTCATGCACAAAATCTCATCCTGTGCTTAGAACAGTGCCATTTGTCTTTAACTGAATGGGAAAGTAAAGTAGTGTAATTTGCAGTGCCAAATTTTAGTGGGCTTATTGTAGATTTGGATTTCTGAACAGGGACACGGGAAGCGGCCTTAATGATGAGATGTACGTCCGCTGGCAGGTGCCAGCAGGCTGTCAGTCATATCTTTGCATGGAGATTCATGGCAGTCCCCATTCAATTTGAGATCATTTATTGTATTAGACCAAGGGTGGAATTTAAATGCTGTGGGCCTCCCTGGTGGTTCTGGAACTTTCAGCGGTCAAAAGGTACAATAATGAATATTTAGAAGAGGATAACTATTGAAATTAGCTTTAAGCATTGTAAATAAATTAAAAAAAAAAAAAAAAAAAAAAACAGAAGCGCTGAATCTACTATGCTCAGAGAGTACATTTTTACTTTAGAGGGGTAATATTGAGTACATTTTTTATTTATAACATTTCATTTTCACCTGGCTGTACAATTACATTATTTTTTTACATCATTTGTTGTAAAAACTAAATAATTTAATATTTTATTAACATAGAATTGTATATATATTTAGTTTATTTAATTGCACTTTTGAGGAAAAAATGTTCTGAAGGGAAATATGTTAATGTTCCACAATTATTTAAAAAAGCATAAAAAAAACAAAAATACATGTTTACATTACTTATTGTACTGGCTTGCAATGCATCCTCTAAGTCCCAAGAAGTATCATTATGGGGACAGAGTAATAAGAGAAGCGGTCTGACACCTCTCTAGAGACTGGATTACCATTTCTTGTTTGTTACCTTGACACACTATGTATATTGTGTATATTTTTGTGGATGTTTTCAACAGGAGGAATCAAAACTGGACCAGTACTGTTGTTTATTACCCGAGCATGCATACAGAGTTAAGGGGCATATATATATAGAGAAAATACCTGTGTATGGCTCTTTAAAAGGAGAGCATGAACTGGTGCTTCTCAGCAAGTTCCTCATGTCCGGACTTCAAAATTCTCTAAGAAAGGCACAGACACAAATTTCTGCCATTTTTCTCCAAATTCACTTGCAGTAATACTCCTGCTTCTCGTTCAGGTGGCACTAATGTCTTACTTTATCCATGCTCTGTAATGCGGATGGCTGTACAGTCATTTTCAACAGGGTGCTTATGTGAACATCCTTTTTCCGGTATAATTTGCAAACATTTATAAAAATACATAAAATTCATTATAAAAATTGCTTGAGTTGTGTGTTATTTTTCTGCATACTTATCACTTTAAATAGAATTTGATGATTGTTGAACATGTAACTTGCAATGTAAAATAGACTGTAGATATTGCTAAATGGTCAATTTAGGGAATATGGAAAGAAGGCACCTTCACAGAAGAGTAGGTGGTAATGTATGCTTTAGTTCGATGGACAAACAGCCATGCAGACCAGTTTGGTCATCAGAATTCTGCATCAAGCATAATGTCGAGTATGAATTCATCAGGATTTCCGTTAACAAATTGTTCATATTCTCTACTAATGGCAATGCCATGTAACCGGTTTGTCAATATGTTCTTAAAAAGTAAACCTTTCTTTGATATCCTTACCTACCAATACAATGCTCACAGAAAGTCTTGGGACACTTGTGTAATTCTGTAAATTCATAATTCATAATTTTGTTTCATAACAAAAGTCCATTGACAAGCAATGTTTAACATATCTACACAGACATTTTCTTTTTACTAAGTATCATAATTTTTATTTTTACCGACTCATTCAGTTCTGTTCTTACCATTTTGCTGTTAACTGCAGTTGTGGTCATTGGCTCCCACAGGGATACTAAACACATGTTTGGTATTTATGTTATTGCAAATGTGTTACAAATAATTTATAAAAGCACCAAATCAGACTGCCTGTCAATGAACATTTTTTGCTCAGAACAACTTTTAGAAGTATAATTTGGGTTTCAATTATTGCTACCTGAAATGAATATTTTACTTAAAACTACTGGTTGTTTATAATGAGATATATACACTACTCACAAAAAGTTAGGGATATTCGGCTTTCGGGTGAAATTCCAGGATGAACCTAAAATGCACTATAACCTTTACAGGTGAACTTAATGTGACCTTCCCTAAAAACTGTTGAATGGCCTTACATAGAATGTTATTTAATGACAGATTGGTCGAAAAATGCCCAGACGTGGGCTTACAGGCCCATTAGCAACGCTATAATTTGGCCCTAGACTAAAACGGGCTGTTTTCTCTTATTTGGTCGGCTTATTAATTTGTTCATCAGCTCTACTCTGATTGGCTGATTTACAGTGACGCACTGCGATGGCTTATACCAAACTTGCATACAGGGGTTGGACAATGAAACTGAAATACCAGGTTTTAGACCTCAATAATTAATGAGTATGGTGTAGGGCCTCCTTTATCGGCCAAAACGTATCTGTCAATCCCAACACAAATTGATACTAAGTCCTGCACAGTGGCCAGAGGGATTTTGAGCTATTCCTCTTGCAGAACAGTGGCCAGGTCACTACGTGATGCTGGTGGAGGAAAACGTTTCCTGACTCACTCCTCCCAAACACGATAAAGTGGCTGAATGATATTCAGACAACATAACAACAAGGATCCATCCTGCTAGTAGTGATGGTGTAATGATGTGAGGGATATTTTCTTAGCACACTCTGGGCTCCGTAATACCAGTTGAGCGTTGTTTAAAGGCCACAGCCTACCTAAGTATTGTTGCTGACTAGCAAATCAAAGCAAATTTATTTTTAAAACACATTTCAACATTAGCTGACCAAAGTGTTGTACAGATAAGAAATAGACATCATCATATTTACATAAATATAATAAAAGTATAGCTACAAAAATGGATAATAAATCTTATACATTGTTATAAACCAGGGAGAATACATAGGTTTTCAGATGTGATTTAAAAACAGTCAGCTTTAGGGTAGATTTAATGTATAAAGGTAAGGCATTCCACATTCTTGGGGCTGCCACCACAAAAGCTCAGTCAACTCTGTTCTTTAGTCTTGTCCTAGGAGTGGCTAATAGAAGCTGGTCGGCAGATCTGAGAGATCTGGAGGGGGCGCGATAAGCAGATCTGATAGACATTGCGGTGTTAGACCAGTCAGTGTTTTAAAAACTAGCAATAACATGTTTTAATCAATTCTAAAACGCACTGGTAACCAATGTAGTGACACAAACAGGCGAAATATGACCATGCTTGCGTGTGCCAATCAAAAGTTGGGCAGCCGCATTTTGTGGGAAATGAATGATATGTATAATGAGTTGCATTAATCTAGTCTAGATGAGATAAATCTGTGGATAACTTTCTTGAGATCTTTTGTTGGAAAAAAGGGTTTTACTTTGGCCAGTAGTCTTAACTAACTTTTTTGTATCTGTTTGTCCAGCTTTAATGCATCTTCAAATAACACCCCTAAATTCTTTCTGAGGTTTAGCACGATCAAGGGACCAAGCAAATTTCGTAACACATGGCAAGGCAAACAGCACAAACTCAGTATTATTGTCATTTTCTCTAAGCAGTTGAGTGACATCCATTGTTTAATATCATCTAAGTAGTGTAGTAAGTGCTTTGCTGCATTAGCAGCCTTTTGATAAAAGGGAAGATAAATTTGCCTATCAAGATAGCAAATCACTGAAATCTGCATATGAAAGTTAGAATATTATTACGATGGCGCAATATACCTGTCATTTTTTTTTTTTTAAGACATATAATGAAAACAAATGGAAATCAATCATTTCAATGTTACCATAAATACTATTTTGATATGCAATTTTTAATATGATTGTACATGTAGCTTAATACTTGAAAAAATTTCAGTGCAAAATTTAGAAGAATATGCATCTGTATTGAACCAACAATAAGGTATTCCCAGTACCAAGTCTGTAATCTGCAGTCTAAGTATGATGATGACATAAAATGGTTTAATAGGTTGATGAATTACCTGGAGATCCATTAGTCAAAGTCTAATCCAAGTTTCTCCAATCCTAGTTCTGTTCCCCTAATTTCACTGATAGAGTCTATTGATGGATGTGTTATATAAAAATAAAGCATAGGATAGAGACATGGAAAGCTGTGAGTAAAAGCAACAAAAACTGAATCTGCTGTCTGGACTGTTGAGTCCCCGTCAGCTTGAAGAGTGCATGTCCTTCAATGCCTTTTGGTTGAGCCATGGGCTTTTAGCCTCTTGCAAATTCTGTCCTGTAATTATGAGAATAATATCGATGAGAATTCATCAAATAGGGATGAAATATAATCCAAACAAGGAGTATACCATCATAAAAACATTTGTGTTTTTTAAAGTTGTATAGGTTTTATGATTGAAGCCTTTACTGGCTTCTTAAAACTTGGTCAAACAGGCTAGACTGTCAGACTGTGTTTCCAAAGCTTGTTAAAATGCCAATAATTTAATAAATTGCAATAATTTGTTGAACTGAGCAATTTATGAATAACTGCAAAAGTCTAGGAATCTGGTGTACACAACATTCCAAAGGCAGCAAAGAGGGTGTGTGTGTGTGTGTGAGTGTTTAAATAATAAAAATAGAGTGATGGAGTTACCTGGAATGTTCTGGATCTGCATCTCTCAATCTCTCTATCAATCCTGGCTGTGACCTTCTTCACCCATTCTTCTGTGGCTGGCGCACAGATTTTGCGACCTTTTTTGGTGTTAAGGCTGAAACATCAAGTCAAAAATTACAACACTGTATATTTATGTTCTGCTTTCTGCTTGTTTAAAAATGTATCATATTCCTTTTACTACCATTATACAAATTGTTGTTTGAAGATTTTTCTCCACTTTTTTTCTGTTGTATGAAACGCGGCTGAGTACCTAATGTACTTACAATGTAATTAACTAAAATCCAAAGTGAAGTTTTTTTAAAGGTTGTCAGCAAGGATATTAAAGTTTTCAACCTCTTAGCACAGCTGCTGTTAATTCTGCTGTATGTGTACCTTACAGGCAGTGAGATACATACACCACAGCATCGATCGGACAACCTTTGCCTTTGTCCTGGATTTCATAGCCTGTCAAATAGGGAAAGGCTATTTCCGTCTTGCCAACATTCAAACAGCAGTCAATAGCCTGCTCAGCCTGGGTCACTGTGAGAAGATAGATGAACAGAGAAAAAGGAAAAATCTTTTTTAGGTGAGAGTGAATCAAGAAGATTACTGATTCACATCCTAAATAGAACACATTACAAGCTACATCCATCATCCATCCATCTTCCATAATCACTTATCCAGTATAGGATCACAGTACATTTACATTTACATTTACATCATTTGGCAGACGCCCTTAGCCAGAGCGACTTACATAAGTACTTTAAGACTCTACAATGAATTTTTCCCGATACTAGCTCAATAAAACCAAGGCTATGAATACCATCAATCTAATACTCTGTTGGGAAAGCGCTATGAACAGCGCAACCCAAGGGTGTCTGCCCCAGGGAAACTGACAAGGCTAAGAGTTAACAGCACATAGGAGTTCTGTCTGTAGCATCCATATATAATAATCTTAAAACCATAGAACTTAGCATTAAGGTTGAGCAAAATTCAGAATTTATAAATTATAAATTAAATTTATAAATACCATTCAATTAAAAAAATTGGAATTAGCCAAAGGATGTTAAATTGGAATTACAAGAAAAAGAATTACATTTAATTTTAAAAAAAAATCAATGCAATCACACAACACAGGAATGTTATTTAATCTAACAAAACATAAATAATTATACAACATTTACTTTCGAGATAGTAGCCGTTTGTACTGAGGGTATGAGTGGGTAAAGTGGACTTTAAATTTGCATGACTATAAGAGAAAAATTGTGTATAACGTTTAGCTTATTCTTCCAATATACATTAAAAGTATACATAGCAAAAAATGTTTTTTTCTCTTAGCTGCTCCTATTTATTTCCTTATGTATACAACATTATGTTTTGTCTATCAGTTCAACTTATAACAAAAAGCAAAACATCACGACAAATACAATTATACTTTATTCCAATACATGACTCATTGTTCATTGTTGTTACATTTAATCAGCAAAAGATCTTCAAAGGTTTTATCATTCAGATTGGAACGTTCTGGCTTGAAAATATTTCCTGCTGCACTGAAGATTCTCTCAACTGGTGCAAAAGAAGCTGGTATAGCAAGATATTTGCAGGCAAGTTGTGCTAGCTCAGGAAAGCTGGTTTGGTTTCCCTTCCAGTAGGCCAAAGGGTCGGCATCCTCGGCTAAACATGGTTGACTCAGGTATACGATGACATCACGAGTAGCTTTGGCGACATCTGACGGACTAGTTTGACTTTCCATGTAGGAAAAGAGTTTGGGACGTTTCATTGGTTGGGCACTCCAGTCACTATAGCCAGCACTGAATTTTGGGGAGAGACACTCAACTTTTCCTATGAGAAGATCCTTTATGGTGTTAACCTCTTCTCCAATACACCAGTCCAATTTGAATCTTGGGTCAAGAGTGGAAGCCATCTGGTAGCATTGAATGTCTTCAAATTTTGCAAGATGCTTCTCAACCAAGCTCTGCAGAATGGAAACCAAGTTGTTGTTGCCAGTCATCTTCATGTTTCTGACTGCATGCCTTAAGCCTCGAACACACGGAATCACCAAGCTGGAAGTCACTACTTTCTCTGCCTGACACCTGTCTGTCACCTCCTCAAAGGGCTCCAGCACCACACACAGCTCCTGTATGATCTTAAATTCAGTGGATGACAGCTGGACAGGGCACTGTAGCTGACCTAACGCATCACTGGGAATGTTAAGGACCGACTTTAGCATCTTCAACTGGCTATTCCAGCGGGCAGCATTTCCAGGATAAAGTTTGTGATCTCCCAAAATCTCAGTAGCCAGTGAAGACTTATGGCAGAAGGACACAAGTTTTTGGATTTTGTCTAATAAGTTTTTTACAGAACCAACTTGATCCAGGGCATCACGAACAACAAGTTGTAATGTGTGGACGAAGCATGGACTTCTTTCTGGAGGGAAGTACATTATCTCCTCATCAATGTTCACCACATGAAGATCAGATGTGTCATCCTGTTCCTCCTCTTCACCATCAACAACAGTTATGGGTGGGAAGAGGGTGAATGCCTTTATAATGTTAGATGCACTATCGGTCACAATGAATGAAACTTTGTTCTTAATGTCGTAAGTTGATAAAATATCCTCATACATTCCACAAATGTTCTCTGCTGTATGCCTCCCCTTGAATCGCTGACAACTCAGCATTACATTCTGCAATGTAAAGTTTGAAATGAAATTACCTGTCATACCAAAAAATGACCTCATGGAACGGTTTGACCATAGATCCACAGTCAGGCAAATATTGTAAGCGTTTCGCATCTGATTAATTAAATGATATTTAACAGCAGCAGTACGCTGAGGGATGAGGCTCTGGGTGAGGTCTCTCCGAGAGGGCATTGTGAAGAAAGGTTCAGCCAACTGCAAAACTGTGATGAAATCCTCATTTTCTACAGTAGAGAGGGGAAGGAGTCCATTTACAATGTAGGTCACAATGCTGTCTGTCAGAGCAACCTGACGACTATCCATTGGTGCCCATTTAGAGCTGGTTTCAGCTTCAGCTTCAGCAGGCGAGGTATCTATAACAGTCAGGTTAGGGGTGACTGGGTCATCAATGGGTTCTGACTTCACCAAAATCTCAGGATGTTTCATCTGAAAAAGACAATATGTATGTCATTTTGCAAATATAGAAAAAACATACACAAAAGTACAAATATTTCTATTTGAAAATAGATTAAAGTTCATATAGGCAGTACAGCTGAAACAGCATGTACAGTTCACTGTATGATCATAGTGGAATATGCAAAAAGTATTTCTTATATGCCATGCTGAACCCCCCCCCCCCCCCGCAGAACACTCTCCATGCAACTTAATAAATGACACAAACATACATTCATTGTACAAACTCATTTAATTCTTATTAATTTGTTTACTCACAAAAAAAAGTCATCTTTTTTTAACTTCACTGCTGTCACTCTCATGGTTCTCTGAATATTAGCCTGCACCTCACACTTTATTAGAACTGAATTGACATCTCAGGCATATTTATTTATTCTACAGTAACTTTTGCTTTTTTATTTTTGTTTGTAGTAGAACTATTTTTTAGTATAACTACCATTATTTTATGTCCATTTATTATCACATGGCTACTTTAAATGTCTTCCTGTTGTCACTATGGCGGAGTTGACCACCTTACATTTCTGACTGTATACCTTGCATGTGACAAATAAAACCCTTAAATATTGCTTTACGTTAGGGTTGCCACTTTCAATACGAAGAAATAAGGGGTACCGCCCCCCAGTCCCCGACGACGCAATCGATTAATCTATTGCGCCGTCTAGATTAATTCTATTTCGATCAGGATTCGAAAATGAAGGACAAATTGTGTCCTGTATTGGTTCAAAATTGGAACCAGCGTTTCAATCTTAATAGATGAAGGTCTTGTGAAATACAGGACGGGTAGCAACTTTCCTCGCACTGCTGGCCAGCGACATGTTTACATTATTAAATCCGCGCCACCGACCGACCGATTAGCACAGAGAATAAAAACTAATCCGCCGCACTCCCTTGACAGGACTGTTTTATCGTAATTCTAAAGCCCTCCCGGCCAGGGCTGCCCGCCTCCCCACTCACGTTCTGCATGGCGGCGTAGCGGGACGGGTGGCGCTCTCGCAGATGGTGTATCAGGTTGGACGTACTGCCCGCTTTGGTCGGTACGGCTCTGCCACACGCTCGGCAAATTGGCCAGTCGCTCTTAATAATAACTCCATTTTTTTTCCTGAATCCAAAATGTGTCCACACGGCTGAACGGATTCTATGTTCTGGAGGGTGCAATTCGCCCACGACGTTATTTGCACCCTCCGCCTCCTCGGACCAGGCCGACATCTTCACACCGCACGGCTAGCTATCCAGCTAAACAAAGGATGTAGCCCACTGTGACCGGAAGTGATGCGACTGCGCATGCGTTATGAAGATTAGAGCGAATTGTCAGTTTCAGTTAAGAAATTAAGGAATTAGGAGTTAAAGAAATTAATGTGAATTGGAAATATTAAATGTGACGGCTGTTCAAGTGACAATACATGTCATTTTTCTGCCATTGTCTTTTGGACTACTGTCACATTCACCTGTTGTTACTGCAGAATTATTGCAATATTACCTCATAATCATGCCTCAGTGCACTGTACTCGTCAGTCTTTTTTTAAATTCTGTGTTGTACATTTATTAATGCATATATATTTATACGTTTTGTATATGACGTTAATAAATTATTTAATATGATTCTTCTCTTTTCTTCTGCATTGTCAATTGGTTTACCAAATTTCGTTGTACATTGTACGATGAAAATAAAGGTATTCTGTTCTATAAAAATATACCATCATACCTCTGCACCCCAATAGACAGTATTTTATTTCATGAAACATAATACACATTTATTTCTTTACTTCTACAGAAATTACTTTTAAATGGAAAGCGCAAAAATGAAGAAAATAATACCTGAATACACAACAGTATTAGAAAAACAAGCAAACGGATCTAAATGGCAGCAATTCAGCTTAATATAAATGAGAAGCCTTTAGTTAAAACCTACAGAAGTGCCTTTAACATATTCCATGGCTGTAGGCAGGAGTGGAGGAGGTGAGGGGCATCTGGCCCTGGTCCCATTACGACAGGGGGCGCAGAACAAAATTTACCAAGGGGCTTTTATCGAAAGCTGCTTTTCGTAACAGACTATGCAGCAAAATTTGCAACAATTCACTGAGAACCCCCCCTCCCTGGATTGACAAATGTGATCGAGCCCCGCCACTGTACGGCCCCACCTCCGTCCCTGACTATAGGCCTATGACATCAGATACCTGTAGCATGATGGCACAAAATGCTTACTGTTATAAACTGAAGATGAATTACAATAAGCCTGTTAACTTACCTGTAGATGTGCTTTGAATTTTGAAGTGGCCTTGGTGGAACGTCAGACTCCTGTACTGCAGTGCTCGCATACAGCTCTGTCATTTCCAGGCGTGGCTGTGGGAGATTGTTCTCCAAAATGGGCAAGGATGGACAGCTTCGCAGGTTTGCTGTGTGAATTTTGTATGAGAATCAGATTGCATTCGGTATGCGTTCAGATTGTTTGGGTCCATTTTGCAGATTTTGGGATGAGGAAGAGCATTCTGGGAAACGGTGTTCTTCTACCATGGTACGCAAAAGGTCAATTAAATAATTTACTGTATAGGTAACACTTCAAATATTGCATTATTTCATGCTAAATAACATCACATATTTATAACAATGATGCACTATATGCTTTTAATGGTAATGTTCATGTAGAATTCATTTCAAAATATTAAGATGTATTGTTAAAAGCTGCACGTACACTAGGAATATGAATATATTGAAGTTCCATTTTAATTCTACTTCATTAAATTCAAATTGGAACAGAAAGTCTTGCTTTAGTGTAGTAGATATGGTGGACAACTTTAAACTGAAGTAGGCCCAGACGGGCACATGATGTAGCTGTATTTACTTTGCAAAGAGCTGCATAACAGGATTCATCAGATGTTTCAATCCCCAATTCCTTAACCCATTCCGATTAGATATTGTCTATTCATGTGTTGTTTATGGACATAATCACATTACATAGTTTAGAAATTTGACCTTTAAGATGTGGGGAAATTTGCAAAATTAGCTCTAATGCACTAACTGGAGTGTTTTTGAAGCTGCATCTGACAATCTGGATGAACTGACTGACACTGTGACATCATACATCAGCTGTTGTGAAGACATATGTGTGCCAACCAAGACTTTTTGCACATATAGCAACAACAAGACCTGGTTTACAACTTCACTAAGACAACTTAGGAAGGCCAAGGAGGATGCCTACAGAAGTGGAGATAGAGCTCTGTACAAGCAGGCCAGAAACTCTCTGACAAAGGAGATCAGAGTGGCGAAAAGAAGTTACTCTGATAAGCTGAAAAACAGGTTTTCAGCCAATGACCCTGCATCAGTGTGGAGAGGCCTGCAAGACATCACAAGTTACAGAAGACCACCCCCCACCGCTGGGGCAAACAAAGAACTGGCCGACAACCTCAACAACTTCTATTGTAGGTTTGAGAGGGACTACTTCACACCCCCCACCCACATCAGCCCAACAATTACTACCCCCATCTCACCTCTGGAAACCCCTCCACTACCCCCCACCAGTACTGAGACCGCTCCTTTGATATGCGAAGAGGATGTGAGCCGGCTCTTCCAGAGACAGAAAATCAGGAAAGCACCAGGTCCAGACGGTGTCTCCCCCTCCTGTCTTAAAGCCTGTGCTGACCAACTGGCTCTGATCTTCACGCAGATCTTCAACAGATCCCTGGAGCTATGTAAAGTGCCCTCCTGCTTCAAATGCTCCACCATTATCCAGGTCCCCAAAAGCCCTCCATCACAGGATTAAATGACTATAGGCCTGTCGCTCTAACGTCTATGGTCATGAAATCCTTGAAAACCACGGTCATCGGACTAATCCAAGATGGCAATGAGTCTGCGTGTCGGCGGGAGGTTGAACAGCTGGTGCTCTGGTGCAGCCAGAACAACTTAGAGCTGAAGACTGTGGAGAAGACAGTGGACTTTAGGAAACACCCCTCAGCTCTGCTCCCTCTCACAATATCCAACAGGACTGTGACGACTGTGGAGACCTTCAAATTCCTAGGAACCACCATTTTCCAGGACCTAAGGTGGGAGATCAACATCAACTCCATCCTCAGAAAGGCTCAGCAGAGGATCTACTTTCTGTGGCAACTCAGGAGGTATGGTCTACCTCAGGAGCTGCTGAAACAGTTCTACACTACAGTCATTGAATCTGTCCTGTGCACATCCATCACGGTCTGGTTTGGTTCCACCACAAAACAGGACAGGAACAGACTGCAGCTTACAGTGAAAACAGCAGAAAGAATCATCGGTGCTCCCTTGCCCACCCTCAAGGACTTGTATACTTCAAGAACTAGGAATTGGGCAGGGAAAATCATTACAGACTCTTAGTCACTCCTTCTTTCTAATCCTTCCAGCCAGCAGGCACATCAGAGCCCTGCTCACCAAAACAACCAGACACAGGAACAGTTTCTTTCCTCGTGCTGTCACCCTCATGAATAACTGACACTTATGTGCCATGCCATAGCGCACCATACCACATCTGCTCCAGTTTCATCAGATTGCACTTTTATGTATATTCTTGTTTTGTACATAGTCTGTATATTGGATGTATATTGTCTGTAAATAACATGTTAATTTCGTATGTGGTATGTATGTATGTATGTATGTATGTATGTATGTATGTCTGTTGCCTGTACAGAGGAAAGACACCATCGGCCGGAACCAAATTCCTTGTGTGTATTAACATACTTGGCCAATAAAGCTGGTTCTGATTCTGATTCTAATGTTGATATCGGTGGCTGAGAAGGGAAACAAGGACTTTGAGATGGAATGAAACGTCAGACCTGAAAATACTGAGACAAATGAGATTGTGACACGCTTAATTTTGCAGAGAGGGCACTAAAACTAACAAAAGTGTTGCTAATATAGAGATCGTGACATTCAGCAAGGCCCAATTTCTGCCATTTCATGAAAAAGTAATAAAGGTGAGCTGCAGGGTAAAGATGATCACTGATAGGACTTTGCATCAAAGAGGGATTAAGTTTATACTTTTGACAAAATTGGGACATATTTTAAGGGTAGATGTCAAAACTGGACATGAGATATATTGTAAGAGAAACGGGTAATTCTGTTGTTATTAAAGCTGGGATTGATGAGGATTTACAGATACTCACCTCCATCTTACATCATTCTGTCTCTGGGGACAGAAACCAATGAATCAATCTTTGTGAGGCTGCTGCCCAGTAGTTGCAGCACATAAAATTGGGCGGAACCTAGTCCTCCTCCTGCTCGTGATCTTTCAGGGATCCCTTTACATATTCTGGGATTTTTCTATTGATCAAATTCTGCCTACAAGAGATAAATACAGCATATTCCACTTTCGGACGTCCATTGTTATCTTATTAAGCAGACAAGTAAACATTTTATATAAATCATTGAAGACTGGTGTAATATTAATACCCAGGTATTTAAAGCCAGATTTAGACATAGGAAATTGCAAGAGAGCTTCTGATATCTGCAGGACTAGGCTGTTAACAGGGAATCATTCCCTCTTGGATTGAATTTATTAAAATTGAATTTATATCCTGATATGCTGCCTAACTCACTCAGTAATATTTATTATTTCAAAGACACTTGCAAATTGATCAAAGATATACAATAATAAATCATCAGCATATAAAGACACTATATTCTATGCCCGTTCTTTCAATTCCTTGTAAGGCTTGGTAGAGCTTGATAGAGAGTAGCTCTATGAATAAAACAAAAAAGAGAGGACTTAGTGGGTATCCCTGTCTGGTACCTCTGGACAGCGGGGAAAGTTGTGAGGGCAATTTATTCCTGACAATTGATGCTTCAGGACAGGAGATAAACTCTGGACCAAGGTCAAATTATTTTAGTACAGCAATTAAGACATTCCATTCAACTCTGTCAAATGCTTTCTCCATTCTGGGACATCCCCTGGTGGGGAGAGAGTGAATGACACTGAGTAGTCTACAAATATTAGTGAAGGAATGTCAACCTAAACTGAAACCGCTTTGTCCTGGTGAGAATACATTTGGCATAATGGATCCCATTCTGGAGGCTAAAAGTTTTGCTATAATTTTTGCTGGTACATTTAATAATGAAATTCGTCTAGAGGGACTACATTCACATGCATCTTTGCCTGGTTTTAAGAGGAGTGTAAAGATGCCTCTGCCAGGGTTTGAGGGAGTTTTGTCTGTTCTAGTGAATGTTCAAGCATTTTTAGAAATAGGAAGTTTGACTGGAAATGTTTTATAAGACTCCACAGCATAGGCATCTGGTCCTGGGCTTTTCTGTTTGGCATGGCTCTGATGGAGTCTAAAATCTCTTTTGTTTGAAAAGCCTGTTCTAACCCCTCTTGTTTAATAGGATCAGTGGTGCAGGTGTATAGATTTTTCAAAATAATAAAGCATTTGAACTCAGCTGTGTAAAGGTCTGAGTAAAACGTGTCATTGATTTCTCGGGGGTCCACTGTCAGTTGTTGGAATGCGTTACAAATTTGTGGGATGAGCCAAGATACTGACTTACATTTTAACTGCTGGGTTAGCATACATTCTGCTTTTTTTCCCATGTTCATAAAAGTAACCTTTTCACCAAAACAGGTAATGCTGGGTACTTTTGACTGATAACCAACAGTACTGGGCTTTAAGTTACAGCGTTTTTTTTATTAACTAATAATCAACTATGAATTTACGGAATGCGGACTGTCTAAAATTTCTAAGACACCAGTACGCAAGAAAAAAGCGAAGTAGGAGACACTAGGAATAACCAAAAACCAACCAGTTAGCGCGCGGAAGTAACTTTCTAATGCCAGAGATCAACTTTGACAATGGCTCACAAATCGGAAGATATCAAGTAAAAGAATGGGAATGGGAAATATTAAGTGGCGTGAAGTGAACTGCTAAGACAGTTTGTAGCTGGCTCCTAGAAGCAGGACTGAAAGAAGCCCTTCATCAATTAAAAGCAGAGAAGAGCCAGGCTGGGGTTTGCAAAAAAATGTATATTTCACACAGGCGCCTACTCATAAACTGAGAAATGAGTGAAACTGAAAATTTTGCTGCGGTCTCAATGTTTTCCAGAGCTGTACATTAAAAGTATACATTGCAAAAATAATTACTCTATTTCATGTAGTTACTCCTATTACTATACTCTGAGTAGAATGATAAGTTTTGTTTTTCAGCTCAAGCTTAGCACTGTAACAAAAACCAAAAAATCATGGCAAACACACTTATTCTTTATTCCAATACATGACTCATTGTTGAGTGTTGTTACATTTAACCAACAAAAGATCTTCAAAGGTTTTATCATTTAGATTGCATTGTCGTGGCCTGAAAATATTTCCTGCTGCACTGAAGATTCTCTCAACAGGTGCAGAGGAAGCTGGTATAGCAAGATATTTGCAGGCAAGTTGTGCTAGCTCAGGAAAGCTGGTTTGGTTTCCCTTCCAGTAGGCCAAAGGGTCGGCATCCTCTGTTAAACATGGTTGACTCAGGTAAACGGTGACATCATGTGAAACTTTGGCAACAGCTGATGGACTACTTTGGCTTTCCATGTAGGAAAAGAGTTTGGGACGTTTCTTTGGTTGGTCACTACAGTCATTATACCCGGCACTGAGTTTTGGGGAGAGAGACTCAACTTCTCCCATGAGAAGATCCTTCATGGTGTTAACCTCTTCCCCAATACACCAGTCCAGTTTGAATCTTGGGTCAAGAGTGGAAGCCATCTGGAAGCATCGCAAGTCCTCAAATTTTGCAAGATGCCTCTCAACCAAGCTCTGCAGAATGGAAACCAAGTTGCTGTTGCCAGTCATCTTCATGTTTTTGACTGCATGCCTTAAGCCTCGAACACACGGAATCACCAAGCTGGAAGTTACTTTCTCTGTCTGACACCTGTCTGTCACCTCCTCAAAGGGCTCCAGCACCACACATAGTTCCTGTGTGATCTTAAATTCTGTGGGTGACAGCTGGACAGGGCACTCCAGCTGACCAAGGACATCACTGGGAATGTTAAGGACCGACTTTAACATCTTCAACTGGCTATTCCAGTGGGCGGAATTCCCAGGATAAAGCTTGTGATCTACTAAAATCTCAGTAGCCAGTGAAGACTTACAACAGAAAGACACAAGTTTTTGAATTTTGCCTAGCAAGTTTTTTACAGAACCAACTTGATCCAGGGCATCACGAACAACAAGTTGTAATGTGTAGACAAAGCATGGACTTCTTTCCGGAAGGAAGTGCATCATCTCCTCATCAATGTTCACCACATGAAGATCTGATGTGTCATCCCGTTTCTCCTCTTCACCATCAGCAACAGTTATGGGTGGGAAAATGGAGAATAACTTTATAATGTTAGATGCACTATCGGTCACAATGAATGAAACTTTCTTAATGTCATAAGTTGATAAAATATCCTCATACACGCCACAAATGTTCTCTGCTGTATGCCTTCCTTTGAACCGCTGGCAACTCAGCATTACATTCTGCAATTCAAAATTTGAAATGAAATGACCAGTCATGCCAAAAAATGACCTCATGGAACGGTTTGACCATAGATCCACTGTGAGGCAAATGGAAGTATTTTTCATCTGATTAATTAAATGATATTTAACAGCAGCAGTGCGCTGAGGGATGAGGCTCTGGGTGAGGTCTCTCCGAGAGGGCATTGTGAAGAAAGGTTCAGCCAACTGCAAAACTGTGATGAAATCCTCATTTTCTACAGTAGAGAGGGGAAGGAGTCCATTTACGATGTATGTCACAATGCTGTCTGTCAGAGCAACCTGACGAGTATCCATTGGTACTGGAACCACAACCCATTTAGAGCTGGCTTCAGCTTCAGCAGGTGAAGTATCCAAAACACTTGGGTTAGGGGTGACTGGGTCACCACTGGGCTCCGACTTCACTAAAAGTTCAGGATGTTTCATCTGAAAAAGTAAATAGTTGTTATTTCTAAATTTTGAAAAAAATGTAAAGTATAAATTCTGTCTATGTAGGTTCGACAATTAATGAAGAAAGTAGGGCTGCAATGAAATCAATTCAGAGTGGGTTTATTTTGTATACCCTCCCTGCTATTAAATAAACACGCATTAAAAATCCTATAAACTTATTTAATTCTTATTAATTTAATCGCACCTCTTGTCTTTATTAAACAGCACAAGTGCCAGTGACGTGGTTCGCCCCCGACGATAACATTTTTACAACGGGCGGCGGATCCAGATTAAACTGCATTTCGGTCCGGACAGGAAAACACGTAACAAATTACGTCCAGAACTGGTTCAAAACGGGACGCAGCATTTATTTTTCATTTCATTTAGGATGATGCCATAAAAGCTGACGGGGGGCAGCTGTACCCAGAACACCGGCCCCTGAGACTGTTCAGCCTCGGCCTTCCTCTGACAGCTCCACGGCGGCCGGCCGGAGAGGGCTGAGCGCTTCTATCCGGGCCACAACCTTTTATTAAAAACATGTATCGATCGGTTTCCACACAGATTAAAAGACTAATCAGCGTAGGTAAAGTTTGCCGACACCAATGTAGGTAAATTTTACCGTGCCCGGGTCGGCGACTATCAACGGCCTCTTCTAAGCGGATTATCTATATACAGGTTTAAAAGGGAAAAACACTGGAATTGTGCGCTTGGACTGCGCGGCTGCCCGCCTCCCCACTCACGTTCTGCATGGCGGCGTAGCGGGACGGGTGGCGCTCTCGCAGATGGTGTATCAGGTTGGACGTATTGCCCGTTTTGGCCGGAACGGCTCTGCCACACGCTCGGCAAATTGGCCAGTCGCGCAGCACAATTTCTCCGTCTATTTTCCTGAATCCAAAATATGTCCATACAGCCGAACGGATTCTTTTTTGTGGAGGGTGCAATTCGCCGTTAACGTTACTCGCAGCCTCTGTCTCCTCGAACCACGCCGACATCTTTAACGTATTAGCCAGCGCCAGCCGAACAAAGGAGGCTGTCCGCTGCGGCCGGAAGTGACGCTCTGCGCACGCGCTATGGGAAATAGCTTTAGAAATTAAATCTGTGTATTGGTAACATTAAATTTAACGGATATTTCGTGTGATAATAATACATTAGTAGGCTATATGTATGTGTCACGGATATTAACGTGTTGTGACGCCATCATTCATTTCACGATATAGAATAGCACTGATCATATAACCATTTCAGATGTTTTTTCACGGTATAGCGTCACACCTATGCACCCATAATAGACAGTATATTTTATTCTACTCCATTAAATATAATAAACATTTCTTTACTTCTACAGAAATTACTCTTAAAGTACAAATAGAACAAAACCTGCACAGCCACACAACAGTATTAGGAAAACAAAAGCGAACATATTCACTAACTGCAGGCTAATGATATCAGATACCTGTAGCATGCTGAGTAGTGACACTAAATGCTGACTTTATCATAAAATTATAAACTACAGTAAGTCTGTTAACTTACCTGTAGGTGTCCTTTGGAATTTGAAGTGGCCTTGGTGGAACCTCAGACTCCTGTACTGCAGTGCTTGCATACAGCTCTGTCATTTCCAGGTGTGGCTGTGGGAGGTGGTTCACCAAAATGGGCAAGAATGGACAGCTTCATAGGTTTGCTGTGTTAATTTTCCATCTTGTGAGCAGGTCTGTTTTAATATTGTCTGGTTCCATTTTGCAGATTTTGGCATAAGGAAGAACATTCTGCGAAATTAAGTGCTCTTCCATCATAGTACATGGGACAACACTTAATTTATTACATAGGTAACACTTCAAATGTTACATTTTTTATTCTGAATAATTGATAACTGTTACTAGATGCTTTTCTATAGTAGAGGATGCTCGATTTAGAAAATCAGTAAGAGTACTCGAGCCTATCTACACTATACCTGGAACATCTGCTTTAAAGGAAATGGTAGCAAATGAGTACAAAGAAAACAAAAAAGGAAGTCCAGGTGGAAGTGCAGAAGACATTAGATGGAAACCTAACAGCAGACATGTGGACTTCACTTCATATGGACGCATATCTTGCAGCTACCTGCCATTACCTCACTGAGTCCCATGAACTGGCCAAGGTGCCGGTAAGTGTGGGAAAGTTCCCAGAAGCTCACATTGATGCAAATCTGGCTGCAGGACAAACATCCCTTATAGAAGACTGGGGTATTCAGGGTAAGGTGAAATGTCTTGTCACTGATGCAGCTGCCAACATGATTGTCTATGACAACAAAGTGAAGCTCTGTGATACAACTTTTATTGCACATGCTCTGATCATTATTGTTAAAAAGGCAATTGAGCAAACCCCTGGATTTGATTTGACCCAAGCAAGGGCGAGAAGGATCGTGGCATATTTTAGAACTAGCACAGCTGCCAAGGAAAGACTGTCAGGTTCAAGAACAGATGGCCATGCCAGTTTTGAAACTGATTCCAGAAGTAAACACTTGCTGGAACAGCATTTTTGCAATGCAGTAGCACTTGTTCAACCAAAGGGAGCCAGTGAGGACCACCCTCTTCAGTTTACATTTACATTTACGGCATTTAGCAGACACTCTTATCCAGAGCAACGTACAACACTGCTTGGTAGTCCACGACTATTCTTCACTCTTGTAAAGCTAGACTTAGATAACAACTGTCAGCCAACTAAGTTACTGCCAGCTCAGTTATGCACCTAACAAACCCTGTTAAAGAGAAGGACATTAGTGCAGAGATAAGAAGAGAATGTGTTAATGGCAGGTCAGAAATGCCACAGCTGATGCAGCGGTTGAGGTTCAGTGCTACCTCAATGACCAAATTATCTCCAGATCTGAGGATCCACTTCAATACTGGGCATCACAAAAAATGTGTATCCCACTCTTAACAATTTAGCACTGCAGTTTTTATGCATTCCAGCACCCTCAGTTACGTGTGAACGTATTTTTTTGAAGGCTGGGGAGGTTGCTAGTAAGAAAAGGAACATACTGTTACTGACTGTTGAACAAATACTCTTCCCGAATAAAAATCTTTAACCCACCCCCCAATGTCCAACAGCCACACAAGAACTTTTATCAGTCATATAAGCAAAAATATCTGTTCTTATATATGTCAAAGCACTGTAAGGCAAGGATTACCATTACCTGCCTTCTATAGCAACCTGTCATATACAGAATATGACCACAACACAAATATGCATTGGCTTCTGCTATTACTATTTTTACCCACTAGGGGGCACTAGGATACACATTGTTCTACAAAGCTCCTAATAATGAATGCTTTTCCGACACACTTTGACTTACAGCTTCATTTCCCCATCACTAATAATCTACATCCTGTTTTTAACCACAATTTAATTGGCGCCAAAACTTAATTGGATTTTCAGGGAGATTCTCAATTCAATTCTGAATGGTGGACAACCCTGCTAACCAGTATTAATCATAACTAACGGCAACAAAATCATGTGCTTTATAATTTCAAAGAGATGAACCTTTACAGGGGCCGTTGGAACCACCCCTCCCCACCACAATCTGCATATCAAAAAGCAGACTAATGTGGGACTGCTCAGTTACTAAAGTCACATTTATGCCAAAGCCATTATATTCATTAAGCACCCATAGTTCTCCCTGCAGAACTGATACGCTGACAGAACACCTAACAGCAAGAACGTCATGTCAGTTTAAAGAAATTCAATGCAATCACACAGCACAGGAATGTCATTTAATCAAGCAAAACAAGGGATTATATAACAGATTGACGTTGGAGATAGATTTATGTTCAGAGGTTGTTTACGTATGAGCGGGCAAAGTTGTTTATATTGGAGTGAGTCTAAGAAAAATTGTGTACAACTTTTAGCCAATTCTACCAGTGTACACTAAAAGCATATAGGGCAAAAACAATTTCGCATAGTTGCTCCTATTTATTTTCATGTATAACAAGTTTTGTCTTTCGGTTCAACCTTAGCATTACAACAAAAAGCAAAACGTCATGGCAAATACAATTATGCTTTATTCCAATATATGATTCATTGCTCAGTACTGTTACATTTAATCAGTAAAAGATCTTCAAAGGTTTTATCATTCAGATTGGAACGTTCTGGCTTGAAAATATTTCCCGCTGCACTGAAGATTCTCTCAACAGGTGCAGAGGAAGCTGGTATAGCAAGATATTTGCAGGCAAGTTGTGCTAACTCAGGAAAGCTGGTTTGGTTTCCCTTCCAGTAGGCCAAAGGGTCGGCATCCTCTGCTAAACATGGTTGACTCAGGTAAACGATGACATCATGTGAAGCTTTGGCAACAGCTGATGAACTACTTTGGCTTTCCATGTAGGAAAAGAGTTTGGGACGTTTCTTTGGTTGGGCACTACAGTCATTATAGCCAGCATTGAGTTTTGGGGAGAGGAACTCAACTTTTCCCATGAGAAGATCCTTCATGGTGTTAACCTCTTCCGCAATACACCAGTCCAGTTTGAATCTTGGGTCAAGAATGGAAGCCATCTGAAAGCATTGCATGTCTTCAAATTTTGCAAGATGCCTCTCAACCAAGCTCTGGAGAATGGACACCAAGTTGCTGTTGCCAGTCATCTTCATGTTTTTGACTGCATGCCTTAAGCCTCGCACGCATGGAATCACTAAGCTGGAGGTTACCACTTTCTCGGCCTGACACCTGTCTGTCACCTCTTCAAAGGGCTCCAGTACAACACACAGCTCCTGTATGATCTTAAATTCAGTGGATGACAGCTGGACAGGGCACTCCAGCTGACCTAACACATCACTGGGAATGTTAAGGACCGACTTTAGCATCTTCAACTGGCCATTCCAGTGGGCGGCATTCGCAGGATGAAGTCTATAATCACGTAAAATCTCAGTAGCTAGTGCAGACTTATAGCAGAAAGACACAAGTTTTTGAATTTTGCCTAGCAAGTTTTTTACAGAACCAACTTGATCCAGGGCATCACGAACCACAAGTTGTAATGTGTGGACGAAGCATGGACTTCTTTCTGGAGGGAAGTACATCATCTCCTCATCAATGTTCACAAAATGAAGATCAGATGTGTCATCCTGTTCCTCCTCTTCACCATCAGCAACAGTCATGGGTGGGAAGAGGGTGAATGCCTTTATAATGTTAGATGCACTATCGGTCACAATGAATGATACTTTGTTCTTAATGTCATAGGTTGATAAGATATCCTCATACACGCCGCAAATGTTCTCTGCTGTATGCCTTCCTTTGAACCGCTGGCAACTCAGAATTACATTCTGCAATGTAAAGTTTGAAATGAAATGACCAGTCATGCCAAAAAATGACCTCATGGAACGGTTTGACCATAGATCCACCGTCAAGCAAATATCAGAAGCGTTTTGTATCAGATTAATTAAATTAAGTTTTACAGCAATGGTGCGCTGAGGAATGAGGTTCTGGGTGAGGTCTCTCCGAGAGGGCATTGTGAAGAAAGGTTCAGCCAACTGCAAAACTGTGATGAAATCCTTATTTTCTACAGTGGAAAGGGGAAGGAGTCCATTTACAATGTATGTCACAATGCTGTCTGTCAGAGCAACCTGACGAGTATCCATCGGTACTGGAACCACAACCCACTTAGAGCTGGCTTCAGCTTCAGCTTCAGCAGGTGAAGTATCCAAAACACTTGGGTTAGGGGTGACTGGGTCATCACTGGGTTCAGACTTCACCAAAAGTTCAGGATGTTTCATCTGAAAAAGAAAATATTTTATAAAATTTTGAAAAATATGTATAGAGCCCAAATTTCTATGACTGTAAAATGCACAATTAATGTAGATAGTAGGCCTGGAAAAAAAAGAAAAATTCAAGGCATGATAACCGTATGTCCCAATATTGTAATTTTCGATATTACTGTTTAATCCCCCCCCCCCAAAAAAAAAAAAACCCAAACACCATCTGTTACTCAATAAATGATGTTTTTAAACATTTTCACTTATTTAGCGGATCCTAAGCGAACGTAAATTTGAGAAGGCAGGATCAAACAGGCCCTGGAATGACCGGGGGTTAAGGGACTTGATCCTCTGATCACAAGCAGTGTCTTCACTCACTAAGCCACCCATTCCCCTGCACACAAACATATATGAAAAACGTGTGTAAAATCCGTTAATCATTATTAATTAGTTGCATGAAATATACGTTGTCTTTTTTAACTTGCATAGAAAGTGTCAGTGAAGTGGTTCGTGTTAATATTAGACTATAGCTTATTAAAGACAGGGTTGGCAATTTCAATCTGTAGAAACGAGGGACGCCGCCTGTAGG
Organism: Mormyrus iriodes; assembly: GCA_011763525.2. Lineage (NCBI taxonomy): Eukaryota > Metazoa > Chordata > Actinopteri > Osteoglossiformes > Mormyridae > Mormyrus > Mormyrus iriodes. The sequence continues at coordinate 13,368,530 of JAAGVU020000078.1, read as the reverse complement.
TATCCGACAACAAGATTTGCCGAGCGGGGAAAGGCATAGCCTGCGCAGTCCCGATTCGAAAATACAGCTCAAATTGCTGCTGCCAACCCGCCTCATCTGTCAGCAAGGTATAACGCCCTCCGTTTAGCGCATAATCCGTAAAGCGTTTTTTGGTAATGTTGCCGCCTTAAGATGAAGATCTCCTAGCCACTCAATGAATAAAAACATATATGAAAAATCGATTTAATTCGATTATTCGCATGAAATAAGTCTCTTCGTTTTTTCACCTTACAGATCAAACGTCAGGAAACACAGTTCGACCGACAACAAAATAGTTCGAGCGAGGCGAGGGATTGCGCGGCCCCGATGCGCGCGACGTGCGTTTTTTATCATTACTAAATCCAGCCCGCCAATCGATCGGTTCCCACAGAATGAAATAAAAAATAATCAGCGGAGGTAAAGTTAGCCAGCACCAAACTCGGCGAATTTCACCGCCCCGGTTCTATTAAGCGGTTTATGCACATATTGTACGATAAAGAAAAAAAAAACTCAAGATGCCCGCTTAAACTGAAGACCTCCAGCCAGACACCCCCGGGATATTTGACTTACGTTTAGCATTGTGGCGTAAAGTGACGGATGGTGTTTCCTCAGATGGTGCCTAAGGTTTGACGTGTTGCCTGTTTTGGCCGGTACGGCTTTACCACATGTTCTACATATTGGCGAGTCGCTCTTAACAATAACTCCGTCTTCTTTCCTGAATCCAAAATATGTCCACACGGCTGAAAGGATTCTTTTTTGTGGAGGGTGCAATTCGCCGTTAACGTTACTTACACCCTCCGTCTCCTCAGACCAGGCCGACATCTTCAGACTGTATTCGCTAAGTAGCCAGCTAAACAAAGGATGTTATTCACTGTGGCCGGAAGTGTCGCACCTGCGCATGCGTCATGAAAAATACAGCAAATTGCCAGTTTTAAAAATTTTATTTCAGTTAATGTGAACTGTAAATGTTAAATATAACCGATATTTCAAGTGATAATACATTATTAGCCTGTGTGTGATATTAACATGTATTCATTAAAACCGCGATATATAACAAATTAAATTATCCTTTATTTGCCATTTGCACAAGTACAAGTAAGGTATATTGGAATGCTTCTCTTTGCCTACCCCATAGACCCATATGCAGCTGAGTGCAACCTTAGGGGTCATAGCACAGGGTCAGCCAGTGTGCAGCACCCCTGGAGCTTGGGTTTAAGGGCCTTGCTCAAGGGCCCACGGACGTGTGAGTATTCTACGGAGGCTGGGGCTCAAACCGGTGATCTCCATTGCCACTGACCACCCCAGCACTAATGATATAAAAATTTCAGATTTTTTTTAGCATGTTATAGAGTCCTATCTTAATAAAAATAAATATTTATTTTCTTAAATTCTACAGAAATTACTTTTGATAGGAAAACACAAAAACAAAGACAGAATAAAATCTGCATATCCACGCAACAATATTAAAAAACAAAAAGAAAAGATCTATAGATGGCAATGATTCAGGTAGTAGAAATGAAAAGCCTTTAGATAAAAGCATACAGACACACCATACCTTTAACGTGTGATGTTTCTGTATGCCTTTGACATCAGATACCAGTAGCATGATGACAATAAATGTTGACTTTATCATAAAATGAACTACAATAACATTGTTAACTCACCTGTAAAAATGTCCTCTGAAATTTCAAGTGGCCTTGGTGGAACCTCAGACTGCTGTATTGCAGTACTTGCATACAGTTCTCATTTCCAGGTGTGGCTGTGGGAGGTGGTACACCAAAATGGGCAAGGACGGACAGCTTTTTAGGTTTGCTGTGTAAATTTTCCTTCTTGTTTGTAAGTCAGATTGTTCAGCTCCATTTTGCAGATTTTGGGAAGAAGAAGAGCATTCAGGGAAAAGTGTCTTTCCACCACGGTACACAAAAGCATGGTTAAATAATTTATCGTATAGGTAGCACTTCAAATGTTGCATTATTTCATTCTAAATAACCTCACATTTTTATAACAATGACAGTTTATGCTTTTTATGGTAATGTTTATGTAGAATTCATTTCAAAATAGTGTATTGTTAAAAGCTGCACCTACACTAGGATTATGAATTTGAATTCAAATTCCATTTTTATTCTACTTCCTTAAATTCAAATTGAAATTGCAATTCATAATCCTGTTTTCAACCACACAACAAACTAATTCAAAATTCATTAAATGAAGTGGAATTTCAGGGCCATTCTCGAATCAATTCTGAATTGTGCACAACCTTGCTAACCAGTACTGATCATGCCAACTGAATCACGTCTAGTAAAAATAAGAAATATGGTCATTTCATCATTTCAAAGGTATGAGCCTTCATGGGGTCAGTCAGAACACCCCCACAATGTAGCCTCAACCCCATGCCCCACATTAATAAGCAGACTATTTTGGGATTTCTCATATAAACTCATATTCAAGCTGAAGTCATTATGTTTATTAAGCCCCCATGGTGCTTCTTGCAGACATAACATGCTGACAGAAATCTATTAGCATGAAAATAAAGAGGACAATAAACTTAGAGGCTGAGGCCCAGGAGCCAACAGAAACAATGAGTGGGACATGCCCGAGTAGGTGCCTTGGTTACTCCAACAAGACAAACAACACTATCTAAGGTCCTTAACAACATCAAGGCAGTGTTGGGCATACTACTTAAAAATTCAATAAGCTAAGCTACCAGCTCAGGGGTCTCCAACCTTTTCCAGAATGAGAGCCACCAAAGAAAAAAGTAAGGTGTCATGAGCTACCCTTCCAATCATGACTATGTTTAATATTTCACGAGATTTATATTTCAACATACTTTTGTGGATTTTGAATATAATATCATTTCACCTTTAGTAAGAGACTATGCCTGTCATCCACCAAGGCTGGAGGTGGAAGAGTGTTAGGCATAAAACATTTTGCATTTTAGTGGAATAATTCCCAAGCATTCAGGCAATTTGTTTAGATTTGAATGTGGGTGTGGAGGTTTGTTCATAGCAAATAGTAGTGGATTTTATCATATCTATACACGTTGGGTTAGGGTTGTCCAAAAAAACATGAAGTTCTTGAAACCAATCAAATTGATTTTCTTCCCATGCTACTAAGTGTGCTTGGTCCCTCAAAGACAAATTTCTTGTGTACCCTCTTTTCAGCATAAAGGAAGCCCATTCATGAGATGCAACAAAAATTTTAGAATGCATATTCGTCAAAATGTAATGTTTGTGTCTTTTTATAACTCTATAAGATCCATTCCTACTCAGTTCGATCAGATTTGACACGTAACGGATAGAAAAATGCGCTAAAATCTGCTAATTTAAGATAGAAAACAGGATTTATAAAGGTAACACCAGGCCTGACCAACACAACTCATCCTTTAACAGTCACAGGTGAATTCGTTACTGTTTAATTATGCTGAATTTTCTTAGAATAGACAAGACTGTTGAACAAGAACATAAACATTAGCAACATCAGCTCCGAAAAATCTTCGACTTAGAAGGCCAGTGTTCCTAGATCTGACAATGCAGTGGATTGGCTGAATTAATCGGACCAGAATGTCAGTCTCGTGCACTTAACGTCAGCAGCAGTTGGCTGCACTCACACGTTGACCAGTGGTACTCAGATGATGATTTTCTGCACTGCCAAAACGTATGTTCACTCAGTGAAAGTTGTCAACAATGCAGCTGAGCATGGAGGCAAACTCATCACTGACTTTGCCACATGTATCATGTCTAAAGGAAACTTCAACTTGATCATGTAGTTATAATTTGCATAACCCATACATATTACAGAACATAAAAATACACATCAGCAAAAAATATAAAAATTGCCATGGAACGAGACTGAGAATGAGAAAGGGTGACACGAGATGAGATGCTTGACGCTAAGACGCCACGCTGCTATTTCCACAACCAAAGTTCTCATACAGTGTACAATACCGACTGGTCAGAGAGCTGGTTGTAAGTCTGGGCAGTCGTTAAACAGGTAGGTCGTTAAGGGAGGAGTGTCTGTATATTATTTTACATATTTTATCAGAGCCTGACCAACATAAGATTGCATTTTGTTTGCTGTATTTTAACAAAAAACCAACATAGTCAAATTCGACGTAATCAATAAACATGACGAGCCATTCCAACAGAACTAGGTTTTATCTCAGTTTAACCATAGCACTTTAATAAAAACGGAAGACACCATGGCAAATGCAATTATGCTTTATTTCAACACAACATACTCAGTGTTACATTTAATCAACAAAACATCTTCAAAGGTTTTATCATTTAGATTGCATTGTCTTGACTTGAAAATATTTCCTGCTGCACTGAAGATTCTCTCAACAGGTGCAGAGGAAGCTGGTATAGCAAGGTATTTGCAAGCAAGTTGTGCTAGCTTAGGAAAGCTGGTTTGGTTTCCTTTCCAGTAGGTCAAAGGATCAGCATCCTCTGCTAAACATGGTCGACTCAGGTACACAGTGACTTCATGTGAAGTTTTGGCAATAGCTGATGGACTACTTTGGCTTTCCATGTAGGAAAAGAGTTTGGCACGTTTCTTTGGTTGAGCACTACAGTCATTATAGCCAGCACTGAATTTTGGAGAGAAACACTCAACTTTTCCCATGAGAAGATCCTTCATAGTGTTAACCTCTTCTCCAATACACCAGTCCAGTTTGAATCTTGGGTCAAGAGCAGAAGCCATCTGGAAGCATTGCATGTCTTCAAATTTTGCAAGATGCTTCTCAACCAAGCTCTGCAGAATGGACACCAAGTTGTTGTTACCAGTCATCTTCATGTTTTTGACTGCATGCCTTAAGCCTCGAACGCACGGAATCACCAAGCTGGAAGTTACTTTCTCTGTCTGACACCTGTCTGTCACCTCCTCAAAGGGTTCCAGCAGCATACACAGTTCCTGTATGATCTTAAATTCAGTGGATGACAGCTGGACAGGGCACTGTAGTTGAGCAAGCACATCACTGGGAATGTTAAGGACCAACTTCAGCATCTTCAACTGGCTATTCCAGTGGGTGGCATTCCCACAATGAAGTTTGTGGTCTCCTAAAATCTCAGTAGCCTGTGTACGCTTATGGCAGAAGGACACAAGTTTTTGGATTTTGTCTAGCAAGTTTTTTACAGAACCAACTTGATCCAGGGCATCACAAACTACAAGTTGCAACATGTGGACTAAGCATGGACTTCTTTCTGGAGGGAAGTACATCTCCCCATCAATGTTCACCACATGAAGATCAGATGTGTCATCCTGTTCCTCCTCTTCAACAAGAGTTATTCGTGGGAAGAGGGTGAATGCTTTTATAGTGCATCTAACATTATCGGTCACAATGAATGATACTTTGTTCTTAATGTCATAAGCTGATAAAATCTCCTCATACACTCCACAAATGTCATCTGTTAAATGCCTCCCCTTGAATCGCTGACAACTCAACACTACATTCTGCAATTCAAAATTTGAAATAAAATGACCAGTCATGCCAAAAAATGATCTCATGGAACGGTTTGACCATAGATCCAGTGTCAGGCAAATATCAGAAGTGTTTTGCATCTTATTAATTAAATGATTTTTAACAGCAGCAGCGCGCTGAGGAATGAGGTTATGGATGAGATCTTTCTGAGAGGGCATTGTGAAGAATGGTTCAGCCAATTGCAAAACTGTGATGAAATCCTTATTTTCTACAGTAGAGAGGGGAAGGAGTCCATTTACAATGTATGTCACAATGCTGTCCGTCAGAGCAACTTGACTATCTGTTGGTATCGGAACCACAACCCATTTAGAGCTGGCTTCAGCTTCAGCTTCCGGTTCAATAGGCGAGGTATCTATAACAGTCTGTTTAGGGGTGACTCGGTCATCATTGGGTTCAGACTTTACCAAAGGGTCAGGACTTCTCTTCTGAAAAAGAATATATGCATTTGTTAATTTGTAAATTTTAGCAAAATATAATGTATACAGCACAAAGATATCAAGTGTACTTATTTCTGAAATTTAAAAATGTACAATGTACAAAAATCTCCATAGATAAAAATCATACAATAAACAGTATGAAAAATTCAGAATGTTAACCCATCACGTTTACCCCCCCTCCACACACACACACACACACACACACACACACACACACACACACACACACACACACACACACACACCCCCCCTGCCACTAAAAAAACCACACATCGAAAATATACCGTACAAAACATGCATCTCTCAAGGTCAATTCATGTCACTTTGCCGCGTGCGCTTTCAAATGCGTTTATTATTAATATTGTCATCAGGGGTTGGCTACGGACAGTGCGCGTGTAGCCCAGCAGTGGGTTGCATCAGCTAAGCGTAAGTTTGATCGTAGCCTACGATGGTCATAAACTGGCCCTACGTTCGCGTTTACGCACTACTAAAAAAAACAATTGGCTGCACCACACGAATAGTTTCAACGTAGCACTGAGTCATAATGTAAACTTTATACTACCTTAACATTAGGTGTAAGGTCCATCGTAACAAAAAAAAAGTGTTTGACAATGGCACAAATGTTAATAAACTAACAAACCTTTTTGTGTGTTTTAACGAGCAATAGTATAATGTGATTATCAGAGAATATTATTACCTTTTCCGCTGATTTAGGATAAAACTATGTCGCCGGTTGAACGTTAGCTGGCAAGCTAAAGAAATACGCTGCCCTGCCGTTGTTTATTTTGCGTGAACCCCTCTTGTATTAATTGAGCTACATTTCATGTAGCAGAACGAGAGTCAAGCACATAAAATAAATGTCTGTTTAACTGTAACACAAATTTAATAAACATACTAGCGGCGTAACAGACTCTGGTTAATCTGTACGGATCTCTCTCCCCTCCGTACGTGAACCGCGGATTAACTGCAAAGTTTACACGGTCATAGTGTAAAAGTTTTATTGCTGCTGTGACTTTTTAAACTTAAAAATTATCTCACAACGAGAGAATCCCTCACATGCATAGGACACGGGGAATTTTAGATTTTCTGAAAGAATGAAAGTTTCTGCAACAAAAAACTGCACAAATGCAACAGCACGATAGCCATGGCATTTTTAGCGGAATCTGCTTCCCTCTTTCTCATGACATGCTGTTCGCGTGTCTGAGTACAACTTTTGTTTTTCCGAGATAACACTTTGAGATCTTGAAAACAGCTTTGGCTATACTGAAACCACTCGCTATACGACAGAAAAAGACAATGATGCATGTGCTCTATGGACTGGCATCCGATGCAGAGCTGCAGTGAAGAGACAAACGAAGCAGTTTGTGTTCACGTAAACGCGCATGTTAAAAGTTCGTCGATTTTAGTTTTAAGTAATAAATGGAAAGCAATGTTATGCGTGTTCTTTTGCTGATCCGAAAAATGAGCCAATCCATCATTCAAATACCATTGTGTGAGCCAAACCATGAGTTTTGTGACCCGTTGCACCCTAAACCAAACCTAGCAAGTTACCGAGCGGACACTTCTTACGTCGCACCGTACACGGCACAGTACGGGTTTCATTATAACTGTGCTTTAAACAGCTACTAACTACGATGTAACTTAAGTAGCAGTGGTGCAACTGACAAAGAACGCGGCATTAGTTTCAAAGTAGATGGTTTCAACGCAAGACTTAAGGTACATTTTACGATCGACCTTACGCTAAGATGGTGCCACCCAGATTTGTATGTCTAGCGCAGTGGTTCCCAAACTGGGGGGCGCAGAGGTATTGCGGGGGGAGGCGCACCAATGGGATAGCCAGTTGTTTATTCTTGTTTATAACTTCAGTATGCTCTTTATTTCTCCCACAGTGGTGA
>JAAGVU020000078.1:13320475-13351561 GCA_011763525.2 Mormyrus iriodes | reverse complement strand
GAGCTGGCTTCAGCTGGCGAAGCACGTATAACAGCTTCATGTTCAGCAGGGTAAATATCCGTAACACTTGGGTTAGGTGTGACTGGGTCATCACTGGGTTCCGACTTCACTAAAAGTTCTGGATGTTTCTTCTGAAAAAGAAAAAAAATGTATGCATGGGTTTAGTAAATCTTGAAAGGTATACAGAATATAAGCATTTCCATATTAATAGAAATCAATATAAATACACACAAAATAAATGGAGACAGTATGCCTGCAGTGGCCAGAAAGGTCAGACAGCCAAAGAAAACTACACATGCTTTATGCCAATTTAGGGCCACAGTCCCTATTATGCAGTGGAAAAGAGACAGGCAGTAAAAATCGGTTAATGTTAGGGCTGGATTGCATGCGGGACATGCGGTGGGAAAGCGTCGAGAAGGCCCAGGAACTAGATTCCTAAAGTGACCCACCACATTAGATCGTGTCCAATGGAAAAGTAGCTAATATAGGCCGTATAAATGAAGACGACTGCATCGGACCACGACTTGTTCATCCCCCACTGTCTCCGTGGCGGGGTACTTTCGTATGAAATCATGTGAGTTAACCTTTTAGCATCTCTTATACCTAATACTTAAAAGGTCACAGTCCCTGTTGTGCGGTGGCAAAGCGACACATAAGTGGCCAGTAACTACAAAAGCTCCCGATCGAGACGGACCGCCTAAAAATACCAGTCTGAAGCGGGACACGGTGTTTTGCTTTTCAATACGAGACAGCCCTGTAAAGCACCGGAAGAGGTAGCAACTGCATCCCCAATACCGACCCGCGCGACGCGTTTTAAAATTGCTATTAATTCCGGCCAGCTGATCTATGGACTCCCACACAGGATCAAAAAACTAAGTTTGCGGCACCGAACTCCGTGAACGCAACACCACCCGCAAGTCAGCGAGTTTTAATGCCTTCTGTCTAGCGTAAGCTTAAAACTTCCTAGCCAGTAGCCCCGGGTTTTTTTTACTTACGTTTTGCATTTCAGCGTAACGTGACGGATGGTGCTTTTTCAGATGGTGTATAAGGTTAGACGTGCTGCTTGCTTTGGACGGTATGGCTTTACCACACGTTCTACAAATCGGCGCGTCGATGTTAACAATAGTTCCGTCTTCTTTTCTGAATCCAAAATATGTCCACACGGCCGATTGGGTCCTTTTTTGTGGAGGGTGCAATTCGCCGAAAACGTTACTTGCACCCGCAATCCCCTCAGACCACGCCGACATCTTTAGACCGTATAGCTAGCTAGCCAGCTAAACAACGGATGTTATCCCTGTGGCCGGAAGTGACGTAACAGCGCATGCGTCACGAGAAAAACAGAAAATAGTTTTAGGAATAAAATTTACGGTATGATTTACAGTGCATTGTACACATTTCAGGGTTTTCCATATATCATGTTTTACCCCCCCCCCCACATACTAACGCACACCACCCTCCCTGTCATTCAAATAATACAAACATTAATTGTATATACTCATTCAATTCTCATCAGTTTTATTCGCCTGAAATACATCTTATCTTTTTAACTAGCACAGCAAGCGTCAGTCCCGTATCTAGTATGAATATTAGCCCATGCATTCTTTTACCAAAGTAAAGAACTCGAAAAGTTTGCCACTTTCAATCTGAAGAGATGAGGGACGCCGCCACGATGAACATTTTCGACTAGGACGATTGCGCCCGGATTACATTCAGTCCGGATACAAGAATACCAGAGAAACCTGGTCGCGTTTTGTTTCAATACCGCGTTTTACTTTTCAGTACGGGACGATCTCGTAAAAAATTGGATGAGTAGAAAGTCTTCCCAAAGTCCCCGCCCGCCGGATTGTTCTAGCCGTTTCATTCAATTTCATTATTAAATCCGGCCCGCCGACAGAGAATTAAAAAACTAATCAGCGGAGACAGTCTGCTGGGACTGAACTTGGCGATTTGTACCCCCCAGTCGGCGAGTTCTAACCCTCCGTTTAGTGGATTACCTATATACCGTTAAAAAATGAAATTGTCCGCTTAAACCGGCCTGCTAGCCAGACACCCCCGGGATATTTGACTTACTTTTTGCATTGCGACGTAAAGTGACGGATGGTGTTTCCTCAGATGGTGCATAAGGTTTGATGTGTTGCCCGTTTTGGCCGGTACGGCTTTACCACATGTTCTACATATTGGCGAGTCAATGTTAACAATAACTCCGTCTTCTTTCCTGAATCCAAAATGTGTCCACACTGCGGAAAGGATTCTTTTTCTTTTTTGTGGAGGGTGCAATTCGCCGTTAACGTTACTTACACCCTCCATCTCCTCAGACCACGCTGACATCTTCAGACTGTATTCGCTAACTAGCCAGCTAAACAAAGGATGTTATTCACTGTGGCCGGAAGTGCTGCGTTCGCGCATGCGTCATGAAAAATACAGCAAATTGTCAGCGTTGGGAATTTAATCCGAATTAAGGTGGAATGGGAACATTAAACGTAAGGGATATTTCATGCATAATAATACATTATTAGCATATTTACGTGTGTCACGGATATTAACGGGTGGTGACGTCATTATTTAAACCGCGATATAGTAGTACAGCACTTATGAGCTATTTCAGATTTATTTTGTAAATCACAGTATAGCGGCATGGTATACAGGGCAGTATATCTGCTTTAGTGCAGACAAATATATTAATTTCTTTATTTCTACCGAAATTACTCTTAAATCAGAAAGCACAAAAACAAAGAAAACCTGAACACAACAGTATTAGGAAAACAAAAGGAAACGCATCCACTAATGGCAACAGAGTAACGTTATTATAAATGAACAGCTTTTAGTAAAAAGTATACAATCACCATACATACTAACACGTGCAGTTACTGCAGGGCTGTAATATCGGATACTTGTAGCATGCCGACACAAAATACTGACAATCAGAAAACGATAATAAACTGACACTAAATGCTGACTTTATCATAAAATTATAAACTACAGTAAGTCTTAACTTACCTGTAGGTGTCCTTTGAAATTTGAAGTGGCCTTGGTGGAACCTCAGACTCCTGTACTGCAGTGCTCGCATACATCTCTGTCATTTCCAGGTGTGGCTGTGGGAGGTGGTTCACCAAAATGGGCAAGAATGGACAGCTTCGAAGGTTTCCTTAGTTAATTTTCCATCTTGTGAGCGAGGCTGCTTTCAGATTGTCTGGCTCCATTTTGCAGATTTTGGGATGAGGAAGAGAATTCTGGGAAATGAAGTGCTCTTTCACCATGGTACACAAAAGGTCAGTCAAATTATTTGTTCTACAAGTGATATGCTGCAATATTTCATTCTGGATAACAGTACATTTTTATAATAATGACAGTGTATGCTCTATACATTTACATGTTTATATGCAATTCATGTTTAAATATACTATTGTTAAAAGTTGCACCTACACTATATGTATAATTACATTTGCGCTGTATTTCATTTTAATTCTATTTCCTTAAATTCAAAATGAAACTGCAAGTCTGCATTCTATTTTCCACTGCAACTTAACTTAACTGAACTTAACTGGTATTTCAGGGTCACTCATTCCAGTTATGAATGGTGCAGGTGATGAGATCCTGGAGGCTATTACATTCACTCCCAAATTTTATATAAAATTTAGTGGAAAAATTATGCTTATAACAGCCAGTTCATTTACTGAATGTGCTTATATTTCCCTTGTTAAACTGATAAATTGTCAGTTATGGGAAACTGGGCAAAGCCATTATGGAAGTGTGTATGTGGGGTGGTAATCGGTAGTATGCGTTTATACAATGCAAAAATTGCAGAGGAATACCCCATTCTGCTGAAGGCTTGGTGTGCGCTACACCTGACCGCGGTTAATTTAAAAGGGTAATTACTTTGTGAAGGAGCACGTTAAATATAATGGAAGTTTGTTTGCCTAGAGTCACTGGGAAAAAGACTATGCTTTAAACTTTATAAACAGAATACAATGAACACAGTTACAATAATGACCAGAGTTAGCCGCTGAACGGGACATAGGTTTTGTTTGCGTTTCAGTTTTTTTTCCATTTACCTGTTTAGTTACAACATTATTAAATGAAATTTGATCCTGCAGTTAGTAATGACATACATCCCTACATCCTTTGTTCTGCTCGCACCTTCTCTGTCATTGACCTCAGAGCCCAGATCACGTCTGTAAACTGACCCTCAGCAACACATTTTCCAATTCAGTCAAGTGGTAGTGCACAACCTTGCTAACCATGGGGTTAGCATGGTTTATGAGGACGCTGGAAACCTCCCCCCGCCCCCAACAACAATAAGGAGTCTATCCTGTGATTTCTCACTTGCTAAACTCACATTCAAGCTGAAGCCATTATATTTATTAAACACCCATGGTTCTTTAAAGACCAGATATGCTGACAGGAATTTAGCAGCATGGAAATGAAGAGCACAAACTTAGGGGCTGAGGCACAGGAGCCAACAGAGACAAAGAGTGGGCCAAGCCTGAACAGCCAGCTTTGTCACCCAAACATGACAAGCAGCATCATCTAAGGTCCAACATCATCACAGTTACCATCACTGAAGTCCTGGATACCCATTTAACTACGAGCCTATATCTGATACAATGAACAGCCCAACCCATTGCTTTCTATCCAGGGGAAACTGACAAATCTTAGAGTTAATATCACATACCTGTCCTGTCTCTAGCATCCATATATAATTACCTTAACTTCACAGAACTGAGCTCTTCACGTCAACACTTTGGCTCAGACTTAAGGCATAAACCACACAAGTATGGAATATGGCACTTGAAGGAGGACAAGACAAATAATGGATTTATGTGACACTGACCTATAAATTATGTGGAGACCAAAACTAGAATCATCATCATGACCATTTTGCCGAGTGGATCCTGAAAGGAGTTTGCGGACCTTAGCCGAGATCTGAAGTATTGCTACTAAAATTTATAGGATTGCAAAATCCCGGGAATTTTCCATTAATTCCCATATATTCCTGGTAATTCCCATAGAAAGTTTCCAACTTGGAATATTTCCACAATTCCCCAGCTTAAATTCCCCAGCTTAAATTCCCATGGAATGGAAAGTTTCTGGAAAGTTTTTGGAAATTTACCACCCCTTTGCAACCCTACAAATTTATACAAGAATTTTAGATGATTACTTCTGCCATCTACTAGCTGAAGTAACATACAAAATATGCAGAGGAATTTTCCCACGGGGGTGCACTCTGCCTGCCCCCCCAGCTCCTCTCCTGACAGAACGGGCACACCACATGTACAGACAGCACTAAAACATCCCGTGACAATTTCAGAATAAAGGCAATACAGGAAATTAGTCACTGACTGCGGCCACCCACAATCCCCAGGGGCCGTGACCATCGCCAAAGAACTCGATACAGCCAACATTGACTTACCATCCTCAGAGACAAACCAAAGATCTTCTCTGTATTTTTAAATTATGTTATTGAATCTTTGTAATAGTCATAATTAAGCACAGATGGTCTATTTAAAAACCAATTACACCTTAATTTCACAGAAGTTATTTCAACAATCACACCAAGCTCCTGAGAGCAATCTGAAGGTGTAATTAAGTACGGGGCAAAAATCAAGCAGGAACAGCGACAGAAAAAGGAACATCAGGAGGAGAAATCCACATTCTTTATTATTAACACCAAAGCATCGCATGGAATTCCTGTGAAGGACTGAAGATACAGAGTGTTAAATTTTCAGTGGGTTCAGTGCAATTTTGTCCCTAGTCAAGCCAATATTCCACACATTTACCATCCTGCATGACCTATGGTAAACAAGTACTAGCAGATCTTAAGTAGGACACATGATCGGCGGGGAGGAGGCATTAAGCAAACAGAATGCCATTCTGGAGTGGAGGGAATTGCTGCTATTAACTGATGATACATAATGACAGAGATTGCAGCATAATTAGATGGCGTCTCTCAGCATTCAGGGACCGCTGAGGACAATGAATAGAAATAATTCACGTCCTCAGATCAGGATGTTGATATCCTGGTTGGGGCGGTTTGCATTAGAAAGATAACAATTAGGGAAAACTGCTAATTAGCTGTTCAGGCAAGCAGAATTTCTGTATGAGCAGAATTTTGTGGCAAATTTTGTGCTGGGGGGGGTCCTACTTATTCACAAATCCCAGAAATTAATGGCTAGGCAACAAGTCGATGTCATCAGTGTAGTGGGGAAGCATGTGGATATTCAGATTTTAACCTGCAAGATGATCACAGCTCTATAGTGGTCTACAGATGGAAAAAAAATACCACAAATCAAGAGACCCCTCAAAAGGTTTCCTCTGGTTGTATGGTCTTGCTCAATTAGGGGAAATAAGTAAGGTGTAAAATGAAACAGCCTCAGTGATATCACTAATGCCACAATATTTATTTGTATACATTATTTAAATATAACATTTATCTTAATATTTTATACTCATGTCTAGCATCTCCTCAAATTCAGTTTAAGCCCACTTAACACCATACCAAAGTTTCAGAATTATGTATTTAGCACAGTACTTACACAGTCCTGGCTACAGTTAGCCAAGTGAACAAGACCAGTACTTGTAGCTTCTCTGAATACTACACTCTGGAATTTAAAAGTAGCTTTCAGTATGCATTCCTATTTTTAAATTTTCAGTATAACATTTTAAACAGACACTCCTCTAGGTCTGAAGGTAGCAAAAAAAGAACTACCCAAGATCTGATTTTGTAATCTAAACACAGAAGTGTAACTTGCACAGTTGGCCTTGGTAACAGGATAATTATTTCGCTTAACAACTCAGATAATTTTCAGCACCATGGACAGCAGCTGCCTGTAGCACTGTAACACAAGTGGTTAAACTATCGATTTTTATGGGGCCATCCGGTCAATACTCAGGGCAAAGGAATTAAATGCATAGATTTTGACATCAGACCACAGCAAAAAACTTGAATTTAACTGATTTTAAACACTGGTAATTAGAAACTACTACTTTGCCTGAAGTCCATTAGTAATAAGCAGGTAATTATTTACAGACAGAAGATAGGACTCTGGGATTAACAGTAATTCCACCAACAAGGTCCTTTGACATTTAATCGTTCACAGCTCTTAGATCTAGAATACTTGTAACAGACAATACTGGTACTATCCAGGCTACAAAGGAACGGAGTGTGATATTGATTCACTCAAAACTTTCCAACTATTTTTGCATAAAGGCAAAGACATGGAGCTGAAAAAGCAAGCAGATATTTTTTAAGGGGTCTGGACAGCGTTTACAAGGACCAGCATCTGACATTGCTGAGGACAGCTCCCCGACACAGCAGTGCGGGCTAAAATTAACACAAAAACCAGAGATTCAAGGTCAGCACAACTTATCCCTGGATCTGAATGTGTGGATGCCAAAGGTAAGCACCATTTGTTTAGCTTCTGGGACCTAAATGACTGAAGTAGCCAAAAATCCATTGTGATCATCTTTTGAACAAAAACAGACCCAAAACAGGCACTGGGGGAGACATGGAAAAGAAGTAGGGTAACTGGGCAACATTCACAACTTTCTGCCCTCCACCTCGGACACAAACATTCTCCTCAATGGTCCCGCATCAGAGTCGCCCCCATCAAACAAGCTTAGAGAAAGGCCTTGGGGAGACAGCAGCCTCAAGCATAATGAGTCAAACATGAGACGGAAATGGAACACTGCCACCTCGCCGGAACCGAAGGGCCATTCGCTGATGGCTCCATCACTCTATGGGCAGACACACAGAAAACAGTATTTAAAAGATTGAATAAATGCAATGATTTATCTTCAGAATACAGCAGACAAGTAATAATTTCCTCTGGGCAGTAAACAAACGTTATTGAAAATGGAGACATTTGTAATTAAAACAGCCGTTCTTGCTATTCTGTAGTCACTAATTAATGTTCTTTTTATTTTTAATCCTTCCGTACCCTCGAAAAGGCTTCACTCCACATGTAACTGTATAGCTAGCAATGGACTGGCTTTGTGTAAATCTGTCCCCAGTGAGATCTAAATGCCAACATGTGGCTCTATGTGGGTCAAAGTCTCCTGAAGCTGGAGCCTGGTGTTACTTTCAGGTGCTAAATCCAAACATTAATGGCACAAACTAAGTTAAATAAACGCTGCGCCAGAGAGCGAGCTGATGGTTAGTGCTGGCGGGCTTTCAAGATTAATGGTTAGAGAAACCAAAGGGACAAGCAGAAGGTTACAGGCTGCATTTGGATCGGATTTAAATCACACAGTCAAGCACACACGTCCACAGATAAGGGGACGAAGAGGGGACACTTCTATTCTTTTAAAATTAACCATTCACTGACAAAAGTCAGAGCAAGACTAATGCCAGCTGATTTTTTTCCAGAAAATTCCTCAGGAATGATCACCTCGGTGCGCACCTGCTCGGGAGTGAGGTTAAAGCATCTAGCTGCACAAATGGAAACAACAACACAAAATTAATTTAAGAAAAGAAAATACGCATCTCCTGATATAGTGGGCCAACGCAAACAATAACAAAAAGGTATGCATTTATTATGGATGGCTGACGATCACTCCTTACATAGTATCATAGCTTTTAGCTTTATTTAAACAGTTGAATAATTAATTAACAATTCATTTTATCTACCTCACACCAGTTCACAACCTGTTAGATGCCAATGCATTGCCTTAAGTGCAATACCACCTACTGGTCAAAGTTTGCCAACACTTACACAAAAAGATGTCTCTCACAAAGTTGAGATGCTATTTTACACAAAGATACAGCATTATAATGAAACTTTGTGACCTACAGCTATGTTGAATGTTTTGCTGATGAATGTAAGCAAAACATACCTGCCCAATATTTTGTAAAAATGTAACGTGTAAATTATTCAGTTAAACAATAATGCGCATACACTGACTATGAATAATACGTTGTTAAACTTGCAGCAAGCTTGCAGTCAGGGTAATCTCACCAATGAACGAGCTTCCTCCGTCAGATCACATCTCTTAATCCCCTCTCCTATTCCTCATCATTCCCATCTTCTACTGATAACACAAAGGGTTGTTACATCATGACATCTACGACTCACATTACATCAGCAACAAACATGGTTAGCTGGACGTCTGAATGTATCAGTTACACAAAGTTTCAAGAACATTGATTTCTGCGTACGTGTATTTTTTATGTCGTGTGCCGTTTTGAAATGATGCCTACCCACAAACTTGGTTTGCACAATGCCCTAACTATGTTGATTGTTCTATATATTTATACTCAATGACCGGGCCTTTATTTTCATTCTAAGACTATGTTTATTTCCCATTTATGTCTGTAGCCAGCTTCTCAGATCACTAACTGTACAATTATTTGTCAAAAGTGTTGCTGTCCTCCAGCTTTAAGTTGTGAAACACCAAACGCAAACATTCAGATTGCATTTAACAATATAGTTCAACATCTAAGACAAGGCTGCCTGCAAAGAATAGATTATCATGGTTTTAAACAGTTTTTTTGGGCTTAACCATAAACCCTAAGTCAATATTAATGTTTAAAAGTTATTATATATAACATTTTACATAATTATGCAAGTTATGTATTTTTTTTTTATAATGAGAACAATCACCACCAGTGTGGAAGGAAAGAAGATTAATACCCTTTCCAAAAATTCCCAGGAGACAAAAATCACAAACAAACCCATGAGTAATACCATCCATCTTAACCGTATCTCTTGGAATGACATATATTAATTTGCTGCTTGACACCCAATTTGGGATCTACAGTATGAATCCAAACTCCAGGACAGCACACAGCGTAGGCAGTAATAAACCTGCATCTGTGTGGGTACATTACAAGTGTAATGTTATTTAGCAGATTCTTATCCAAAGCAAGGTACAACTGAGAAAGCAGGGTCAGCCAGTCCCCCCCAGGGGTAATGGGGGGATTAAGAGCCTTGCTCAAGGGCAAAAAGGTGAAACCACCCAGCCGACCACGGGATTAGAACCAATCACCTGCTGATCATGGACACAGCATCTTAACCCATTGAGTCACACAGTGAGCATATATTATAAAATTAAATTTTACACACACACACACACACACACACACACACACACACACACACACACACACACACACACAAAAGGAAAATCAGATGGAGTTGTACGCATTATTATTCATTTCAATACGGAAAGCTCATTGTCAACTGTATGTTACCTTTGCAATTACACTGATTTATTTTACCAATCAATCAGACTAGAAAAAAAACTAAGAGTCCTGAGACCTCAAGGCAGAATGTCTGTTAGGGGTGGGGTCACACCTCCCCTCCCTCTTCCACAGAAATGAGTCATTATCTTCACATGGAGCTGACTCAGACACCCACTAGATCTGGTGTCCTACAAACACCATTGGTATGGCCACCTAGCCCTTAGGGGATGCTCTCAGTCCATTGCCCCACCAAACACTATCCAACCAGCACAGCAATCTCATTACCCCGTCACACCTGAACATCTCCAACTCTCTCCAGACTATAAGAAGCTCTAACCCCCACCCCCCAAACCTGCCAAGGAAACAGAGCATTCAGCTGGAAAGACTCCACGTAATGCCATTTGACAATTGCGTGCAGGACACTCCCAGCCTCCAGCCCAGCCAAACTGCCCCACGAAAAGCACATCATGACAACAGCAGCTAGCAGCTTTGTCTGGCATTGCAGTACGGCTCAGAGCGCTTCACATATGAACAGAGTGCATGAAGTTAAAAAAAACAGCTAACAGCGATTCAGCATTCTGAGTGAACCAAACTCCATCCGCAGAAAAGCTGATTAAATGTACGGCGACGCATTTTACTACAGTGTTCCTTCTTTTAAAAACAACTTATTTACGTCCACTACATTTGTATTCGGCATCCCAAGGGACAGAAAACCTTAACTATGACCTCTTATTTAAATAAACAGGAAAAAAGCTGAAGACGCTAATACTAAATCACTTTATGCAGCATTGCCGAAGTTTCATGAAGTTTAATCAAGCAGTTCTGATATATGTTTGAAAGACAACGCACTTCGTGTATTATTGTGAGTCTTGTTTTGTGCGGTTTAGACTACAGCTGTACTTGTAAATACCGGTAAAATAAATCACACGGCCAACTTTACAATGTCCACAAGGCACAAGAGTAAGCATCCCATCGATACAGTAAATCGTTACTTTGAAGGGAAAAAAGGAAACAAACAAACGAAAAAAAAACTTTTCCACTGCCTAAAAAAAAGTTCCCACTCGTTTACTAGACATCGTTAGAAAAGGTACGACTTACGATCATCCTGAGCCTGTGGTGTGGAGCACGGCTGCAATTTAGCAATCATATTCACTATGCATGTAAATGCATCTGTGTACTAGTGTCTTAGGTTATTGCTTTTAATCAGGCTCTCTCCGATCATAGGCACATACTAAATGAATACACGCAACACAGTGAAACGGAACATTTCAACGTTAGACTGGAACTAAGCTCAAATTGCACCTCAAGCGACTTTTCAAGCACATTGCCAATTTGCTCACAAATAAACAGGCTTATAGGTAACCCAGTGAAGCATGCATGCATACTTTCCGTACGTCATATATCGCCATGAGCAAACTAAACCGCTCACACAGATGAGAACCACCGGATTAAAAATACATCTCCGTCACCAGATTATGCAGAAGGTCCCCGATTAGCACCTGTCTGCCCCTAAACTCATTTAGGATATTCAGATGGGTCATCAGGCTTTTCACTAAAGCCAGCCCGACCCATTTACCGGAATTATATGACAAGTGGATCACAGTCAGTTTAGCGCCTTTGTTTCCTGGGCACCCCAAGGGGGGTAGCTGATGCACGCTTTTTATACTCACAAAATTTTAAGACGTATTTCCCTAATAACGGCGAGACAGCACGGCGCAGGCTCCCACCCAGCTGGCTAGCTCTGCTTCTCGCACAGCTAGTTTGCACTACCCAGCTAACTAGTTAAACGAAGTATTTAGTTAGGGAACATTTCCGCAGCCCCACGCAGTTCTTGGGACCGATGTTTGGAAAAGCACACTTAAGTGAACAAAAGACACGCGGATTGCTCAAAAAGCAGGCAAACAAAGGAAAAGGAAGCGAAAGAAACATTGTTGCCAGCAGCCGTCCAGCTCCGGTACCTCGTACAGATCTTCCGAGGCCATTCCGCCCTGAGACTTTCAGATGTTTGACGTGACCGAAGACACTTTCTCTTCTTCCAGTCGCCGTACTCCTAATGGCCGCTTTCCTTTCTTTCTTCACCTTCTTCTCCTCCGCGGCCAGCCCGATCAGTCAGCTGTACTCTGGCGATCGTCTTGCGCCGGGCTGGATCTCGGCAGTAGCCGCCGTGGGCGTCCCGCGGCGCCCCGTTCCGCCGCCGGAGCTCCGGCTGCGCTTCTCTGAGCTGCCGTGACCGCGCACGGAGGCGGCGGCTGCGCGCTGCACCCGCTCCAGCTCCTCAGCCCAGCGGTACAGGGAGCCCTAATCGAGCTCAGATAAGCAGGGGACGCCACATGCTAGCGAGCCGCGCTCCTGCCGCGCAGCGCCATGGAGTGACCGGTTTGTACAAACGGGACAGTTTGCGGGACGAAAGAAGGGGGTCAGCGGCGCGTGCGGGTCCCTCCCGGCTGACGGGGCTCGGAGTCACATGACCGGCATGTGCTCCCGGCTGCGGGGTGCTCAGGGAGCCTTTGTGCCAGACCAACAGCTCCCTCAAAAGTCACCTTTTCGAATATAAGGACGGAAACTCCGAAAACAAACCTTTTTAAATTCTGAGCATTTAACTGTTATTTAGAATTGCGATCGAACAACTCGCTTGATGGGCTAAAATGGATTAAACCTATTTTTGACATTTTAGACTGTTTTTCAGGCTATTCTTTTTTGTGAGAAACAAATATTAAATTTATATTGTTGTATCTATATTATCTTGGATGCTAAACATGTTTGTTTAGTTATAATATACCTGTATAAAGATTATCGCATATACGCCTATATTAGAAATCCATCGCTCTTTGTACGTTGATTGCCATTGGGCTTACATGTATTTGGACTATGGGTTTAAACTAGAGTAGCTAAACAAAACTCATACCCAGAACAGGGGTGGGATTTAACCTGAAACCCTAGGAGAGTAGAGCCACTGTGTCATCCACTTATATTGAATATAAATAATAATGATAGTCAGTGGCTCTGTTCATGTCTCTGAGTTCTGGACTAACTGATAGCTTAGTTGTTATGGATATAGACTCATGGACTCACTTGCCCTGCAAGTTGCCTGCTTTAATCCTAAGAATATCCTGGTAGCATAAACCTTGGACAGGTTACTTAACCTGACCCAGGTGTATACATGGCTAGAAATTGTAATTAATTGTTGGCAAATCAACTTAAAAAATTCCAGGCACTTTACTCTACAGCTCATTAGCACCATATAGAGGCTGGATTGTTACCCACATGCATGAGTGGAACCTAATGAACGCGCTCTGTCCCACTTTTTTGTATGTATTCTGACCCTGAAGTGCTTATAACTGGCTAAATAAACCCACTAGCAGCCCAGTTTCCCAAGTATTCCGGAATGCAGATATCCCCTGCCCCAAATATGAATATCAGGCTAAGAGATTCAGTGAAGGTACACAAAATATTGGACTAAGCTTGCAGTTATTAATCTTTCCATACAAGGGCTTTTCCACTACAGGTTCAAATGAATGGCAAGTAACATATTAATTAATTAGAACAGTTATAAGCCCATTCTCATTGAGATTTTGTAACCCACTGATCATAACAGAACAATGATGACGTCCATTCCAATCTGGAGCCAAGCTGTAGCATGAGGGAGTCTGCCAACTTACAGTGCTATAAAAACAACATCAACATCTACTATTTGAATTGTTTCATTCTGTTTTTCATAAATGCTTATCCAGGACCAGGCTGTAGGGGTCTGACATCTTTGAAGGAAGCCCAGGGCCGGGGATAACATGGATGGGATGCCAGTCCATCGCAGAGCATGCACACACACATTAGGGTAATTTAGAATTCTAGTGCAATTTATCCACACCTCTGCAGCAGGCACCTGTAGTAGCTGAAGGAAACCCACGCAGATAAACATACAAGCAGGAACATGCATTGTGGTGTGAAACCTGGAGACGGTGTCTGTTAAACGCTGCATGACGGAGCACGTGAGCGATGCTGATGACACCCTTCTGATTGTGCACTGCCACACGCATAATTAACGGCAGTCCCAAAGTACGACCTGTGGAACAGAGACCTGTTCTTAAATGTTTCAGACAGGCACCTTGCCATCAAGGTAATGTGCTTATTTGAAAAATTAGCCC
Organism: Mormyrus iriodes; assembly: GCA_011763525.2. Taxonomy (NCBI): domain Eukaryota; kingdom Metazoa; phylum Chordata; class Actinopteri; order Osteoglossiformes; family Mormyridae; genus Mormyrus; species Mormyrus iriodes. The sequence continues at coordinate 13,337,239 of JAAGVU020000078.1, read as the reverse complement.
CTATCTAAAATTAACCCAAGATAATGGTGTCCTCATAGCTTACTTAAAAGAATACATTTACTCTGAAAATGTACAGCGTTTATCCTACCATATCAAGTCAAGTTACGAGTTTTATGTGTCACAGTTACACAGGGCATACAGCGAAATGTGGCTTTATAAGCGGACTATACTCTGCAATGAAACACAGTAGGTAAATGAATTATAGATGAACAGAAAAAATTATATGTATATGTATGTATATGTACATGTCATACAAATATACACATACACATAAAGTCTAGGCACAAAGTATATGATATATGTATGATATATATATATGTGTGTGTGTGTGTGTATATATACACACATATACGTATCCTGGCAACATTTAAGGTATATGGCAGTATACATATATATGTTTCCAAACACACAATATGTATATGTGTAATGATGCACTAGTGTTATAAAAAAATGCAGAATACCTAGAGTATACTGTATATAATACACAAAATACTGTATATAATATAGAAAATCCTGTATATAATATTCTTACTTGTCCTTGTTTTTCTGAGATGGGGATTGGATGTCTCAGGGCAGGAGGAAGTCATCTGACAAACCTTTCATTCAGATGTGGATGATAAAATAGAATGCCTTGATTATATATCAACAGACTGTATAAATACAAATATCATGAAATCCAGTGTTTGCAACATTGCATCTTGCTCTCCAATGAGAAACACACACAGACATGTTACAGGTGAGAGTGAAGCTTGCTGTTGGAATGCCAGGTTAGCCCCTTTCCTGAAACATTCTGGCAAAATGATCGTGTCACCGTCGGGCTCCTGAGCACGGCTCCTAACCCCAGCCGTTCTGGAGATGGCGGCCCTTCTCCCTGACCCGTTGCTATCCTTCCTTCTACATTACTTTGGACAAAGTGTTCCACTAAATGAACATCATCACAGCAGGGAACGTCATGGACAGAATGTCTATCAGTGTGCACTCCAGGCTGCCTGTGCTTTGAACTGTGACAGCTGAGCACAAGTGAACAGCTAATGCAGCAGTATAACTTTCTCTCGAGGCTCCGCCTGCAAACACACCCGGGAGAATTCTCAGAATCCCGAATTCATTGCCCCATCTTGGCAAAGGGGAGACAATGATGTTCTTTCCATTTAATCTAAAAAATGTGCTTCCTTTCAGGCATGCCAGTATTGCATCCAGTCGGACTCGAAGACAGATACATGTTTGTCATTTTATACGCCCCCCCCCCCCCCACACACACACACACACACGCAAGAAATATTACATCAGGAAACAGGGATAAAGGTCCCTCGTCAATGTTGCTTAGTCATTTACTGACCCCCCCTTTGAAAAAGGTGTTCTATTATTTTTGGAAAATCGCCCCCCCCATCCAGCTGGTACCATGCTCCTGCCCCATTGGGAGGCCAGTGCCTCTGTAATGGCTGTTGATGAACCGTGAGCATCATTAGGTCCAAGCACTCAGGGCTATAGCCCCGAGTATTTTAAACCGAGCCCCGATGCTGATCCTCCTTCAAGACAAAAAAACATCATGCCCCTGGTCAACTTGGCTAAGCCACTGATCTTTTCAACAGCTAGAAACGGCCCTGTGCCTGAGCCTGGACAGGGCAGGTGGGGCTGGGGATGTGCCGGGGATGTGCCAGGGATGTACCAGGGATGTGCCGGGGATGTGCCGGGGGATGTGCCGGGGATGTGCCAGGGGATCAGTGGTGCCCTCTTAAGTGCGGCAAAGGGTGACACTGCTGGCTAAACACCAATCAGCTGCCTGTGGTCTGAATGCACCAAACATTAAAGTGGAAGAATGAGGACCAATAAACAATATAAATACTGTTATGCACAGGTTACATTCTGCCCTACAAACCAATCACTCTAAGCCCAAATGGATAACCTTAACTCTTTGTGTTTAGCTATTTGTGTTGCAAAATAACTAACAACAAATGCTCTCTCAATTTTTTACAGAGAGTATTACAACTGTACTAAGTGGAGAAAGTGCAGTACATCAGAAGTAATGACACCTGGAGATCAGCAGGTGGCGACACTGCCAGACTCTAAAGAAGAAGGGAGAACAATGGTAAGGGGAGGGCGTTTAGGCTGTAGGGCCACTGTAGCTGGGTGTGTGTGAAAAGTGTCCTTTGTTATCTTTTGTTGCAGATGGATTTGGAGTCCTTCTGAGTGTGCCTGAATACAATAACAAATGTTATAACCAGAAGAATCCTATTTCCTAAAAGTATTTTTTTAAAGAACTGTTGAATGGCCTTTCCGGTGTAGTCCTGCCAATTGTTGGTAGTCTTCAATGGCCACAGGGACAATCTGTTGTTCTCTTACAGCTGGAACAATGCAATTTCTGTGTTTTTTTCCTGTATGAAGCACAAGCAGGGAAACTATATTAAAAGCAGATGGAACGACTGCAACTTGCAGGAGGATGGAACAGGGAACAGGGCCCGTTTCCATGGACACCAGCGTTCGGCTGGGCTTCCATTTGCATTTAATACGATTCTCCACGTCCCGTTACCGCTGTTCTCGCACTCTGTGTTCTGGCCTGACATCATATCCTTCAGTCCATCCCTACGGCTAGCCTGCGGTATAATTACTGCATGGGGTCTCGTCCGAGCACGAGAAGGAGGGCAGGGGAGATAAATGCAGGGGTACCGATGCAGAGTGTTAGAGGACAGCTGGCATGAATCAGAATGAAAGTTAATTCATTCTCTTCTGACCCCGAGGAAGGAGATGGTGTTAACATTGACCAAGCAGCTCCTGTCTGGAGGGAAACTCAGACTGAGTATGTTACTGAGCATACATTCCTGGGCAAAAAAATGGGCCAAACCCAAATTGCACAACATTAAGCTATGGGCCATTTTCTCCTGGAGTGTATTTACTTATTAACTGAGTATATTTCGTTATTTCCTCAACATATTGTCATTTATAAAAATAGCACTCTTAGCTACAGGAAAGACCAGATTCCCCATGGAGAACAGAAAACACAACTTATGTACAGCTATGTAGATAATAAGGTGACATGTCTGGTGGGCAGTACTACAGCCTGTCACCTCCAGGATTGGGGGTTCGAGTCTCTGCGGGCTTTGCACGTTCTCCATACTTTCATGGGATTCCTCCACCTACTCTCGCTTCCTCCCTCAGTCAAGAAAAAACGAGTGTCCCAAAACTGCCCATAGTGTGTGAGTTCTGTGTTATGGACCAGCACCACAGTCTTGTCCCATATTTTCCCTGGAATAGACTCCAGGCTAACTCTGCAAAGCCTGCAATGGAACGGAGGGCTAGCAAACCGCATCCACCTTTACTCTGATACTCTGTTCTTAGGAAATAACCACATTACATTGCATTTGCTGTCTTTTGGGGGACAGAAATAATAATCAGTGAAGCAGACCAGTTAAATGAGAAAAATCGGTTATAAGGTAAGGCAGCAACAGCATTGCTGTATTTGACCTCCGCGCAACATTTACTTAAATATAACATCATGATGGCACATCCAGCTTGGAGAACAGGACAATAGGTACTGCACAAGCACTCTGCCATGCCCTTATCTCATTATTTTCAGTATTATATTTCTGTCCTGAAATGGCCTTGAAACTAAGCCATGTTTATTAAGCCTCACAGTAGATGTATAAAGGAGGGTATAGATATGAACCTTGGCTGGAGATTCTTCTCCCAAACACAGACACCAAGACCTTCAATGATAAATAGCTCTTAGATGTAAATGCATATTCATTTTCTATAGTTAAGGCATAATTGTTTAATGATTACAATCTACCTGTCATCAAAACTGACACATCTGCTAATTATCTGAACATCACCTGAAGCAGCTTAGATAATAAAACACATTTTACACAGTGAAATGGTTTATGGAAATACTGAAATAAGAATAGTTTTGACAAATTCTTCTTAAAGTCTTTCATAAAAATTGAATAACCTTTTAAAGTTAACAGCTTGAATATATGGTGGAATATATCTTAAAAGCCAATGAATTTCAGTCAAAACACCCTTTTAAAATGATGGCAATGTCTCCTGACTTAGTAATGGATGTACAACACATGTACAATGTACTGATGATGGGCTGGGAGCCCAAGTCCATCACAGGGAACACAAATAATGATCATTCTAAATCAATCTGACTATGACCAATATATAAGCTCAAATACATTTTTGAATGCACCTTAAAAAATGTTGGTTAAAATGGCTCAAAAAAGTGGATGATTGAAGGGATTACTGAGAGTGACATCACCATAAACGTAAGCTCCGATCAGTACTTTGGGACCGTTTCCACTTGATGGTAGTAGAACACAGTGTAAACATGCACTGTGTTATTAACTGGCATAGCAACAGCATCATTTCCATAGAAATCTGTAAGAAGCGGCTGGTTCAATTCAATATACATCAAAATCTAAATTAAAAAGAGAAAATGAGGTCCATCTTCCTCTCAGGACGTAAGCCACTTTGGGAAGCTGATCCAGAGCCCTTCAACATCCAGGTTCCTTTTCCTCCAGTAGCTGGGGAGCTCCATGAATGGCTGTGAAAAAAATTCATTCTCACTATGAATACAACAGCAGAGATGTGTGGAGAATGTAACACTACATCGGTACACCTGCATCCTCTACACTATGTGTACTGGGAATTTTGTGACCCATTTACATTTATTTGTTTAGTTATCAGTAGCTTTGGTCCAGAGTTATGCATCTGCGAGGCACATAGTACCTGACAAACAGTCAGCTGTGAAGGAGTCAACTTAGGTATAAGATAGGTGTTTCTACATAATGATTTTTTACAGGATGGTAAAAAAATAAAAATGTAAGGCAGATAATTTAGCTAGGTATGAAAATGACACACACACACAGGAGAGCTGAAATTCAAATCCCCAACCCTGGCGATCTGGGCTTGCAGTACTACCCACTGGTACCGCCAAAGTTCAATATTGAATAAAAGTGGTTGAATAAAATAATTACAGAAAGAGCTTTTAAGATATTTTAAAAGATTATGTTTATAGACTGGTGTCTTTCTGAATCCCAAATCATGCAGTGAAGGACTTCTGAATGTATGAGCCAACACACCTGGAAACTTTCATTTATTTATTATTATTTCTTTGTTCAGCGAACCCTTTTAACCTAAGTGATGCACAAGTGAGGCAGATCACAAACATAAAACTGTTAAGAAATCAACTTATGTTTAAGTGCTCCTAGGCTAGGCATCACATGACAGACAAGCGCATGTTAGCATTACAGCATTGGAGTTATGCAAAACATTATAAAGTATTACGGGAACCTAACATCAAAACACCAAGAGGATTTAGTTCTTACTAGACAAAGTAAAATATGAACCTGTTACACCAGCAGTAACTTAGCAAAATAATACACTCATCATCAACCTGCAGTGAATTTGCTACATTTATCTATATTAAGACACATCTTATCTCAGCTCGTCCTGTGCAGAAGTTACACATCTGAGGATGATTCTGATAGCATTTAAATGCTGTTTTAATGCAGGATCCCAGAAACATGCGCATGGTTCAGACGGTTAAGCATTCTGGGCAACAAGCAGTTTCTTGCACACCGTCAGCCGACCGGTTATAGTAAATGTGCCCTTCAATACACTTGGACCAGTGGCTGAGTTTCAGAAAACCACAGATGTCAGCACTGACGTCTGTTTCTTTCAATGCCCGCCACTCAATCGGTGCTTTCAGCTTCTCCGAAATGCTATGGAGAGTGAGACGTACGTGATTAAGGTCCATCTCTGTCAGCTCACACCTTAGTTTATAGAGGATGTCATCCAGCGACTGTCGCTGCTGCACGAATGCTGATGACACATCAGCTTGGGAACGGTCGAGTTTGTCTGAACATACCAGGGCTTCAGCCAAGACCTGAATCCTCCTGACATTGCTCTCAAGCGCCCATCCTGACTGCCTGACTGTCGCATGGATGACTGTGTCACTGCACCTCTGTACCTCCAGGTCGATGTGGCGCCGCAGGTGTTTCGGCAGCTGTGCTGCGTTCAGGGTTATATCAGCCAGGTGGCATAGAAGCACAACCTGTCTGTGAATTTCGTGAGCTCCACTTAAATCTAAGGCCAGATCTTCTAACTTGGAGAGGAGATGGGGAAAAAACTGGCTATTCATCCCACGCTTTATCCTCTCCTTCACAAAGATTTTAATGTACTCTGAATACATCTTTGCCACCCTGCTCTTCAATACCTCAATGTCAGACAGCAGAAATTTGACCACGGCACCGTATCGTACGGTCCTGAGGATAGATGTGCAGCATTTGGGGCAACTCTTAAACTTGATTATGTTCCCATCCGGAGACTCCATCCAAGAGTCGAAGCCGGTCACTTCGAAAATATGGCCGCAGTCTGACAGCTGTACGAAGCGAGCGTCTGGGTCCGCTTCTTTCCCGAAGAAGAGCTCTTGTACATCCCCGGGATTACAGATACGGCACTTATCCGGGCACGGCTCACCGCACATGCCGATGCATTGATGCTGGCAGGGCAGCAGTTTCAAGCAGGGCATCTGACAGGGCGGTCTGTCACAGGGCTCGTGACACAGCCGAGTGCAGTGCTGATGCCTACATTGCCAGGCGCAGGGCTCGGTACAAGGCTGGCATGCCTCACTGCACACCCTGGGGCACTTCTGATGGACGCATTGGTTTTCGCAAGGTTGGAAACAGGGAACGCAACTGTTCCCACACTTCTCCTTACAACAGTGCGAGCAGATCAGCTGAACCTCACACTGAGCGACACATGGAATATGTGCGGCTCCGTTGTTGCACTGGAAACATTTCCCAGTGCAGATATGGCCACAGCCCAACCGGGATTCACATTTTTTCAAACACGGGATTTTCCCCTGTTTGCGGACAACCTCCTGCTTTACGTGGCACAGCAAGACTCTTTGGTGACCACACTCAAAATCCACAGTGACATTCTGGGGACAAGAGGATGTGCAAGAATCCCCGCATTTGTGGACACAGGCATGGCCACACCGTAAGGTCTCTCTGCATGGAGCAGTGCAGATAAACTTCTCCGGAGCAACCGAGCACTGAACAAGCTGTTCATGATTACATTTGGGGATTGTCTTAGTGACAAGCACCTTACACTTCCCACAAATGTCTGAACACCTCTGTGGACACTTGTGATCAAACTCACAAAGTGTCTTGGTGCAAGGCTTCATGCACTTATACTGCTTGTGGTCATCAACCGGGTGGCAGGGCCTGGGGCAAACATGGCCACAGTCGAGCCGACGATCGCAGGGCAAGGAGCATCCCCCTAGCGGGACCTTTTCGAAGTCTGCTTCCTCAGACACCGCGGTGATTGTGTTGGGATGGTTCTCGCAGCGCAGGTTCAGCGCTTTCCCAGTCTCACTGTGGCTGGTGAGCTCCTTTATGATCTTACCCCACAGTGGGACCGCAGAAAGCATTGTCAGGTTTCCAATGCAGAAGAGGCCCTTTTTCGCCCTCGACAGAGCCACACAAACACGGTTCGGTATTTTTAGGAAACCCACCTTTCCTTCCATATTGCTCCTAACCAACGACAATATTATTATATCATTCTCTTCACCCTGATATCCGTCTACAACGGACAGTTTAACATCACCAAATTTTTTCTTGTCCATAATCTTTTTCAAGCAAAAGAGCTGACCAGTGTATGTCGTAAGAACTGTAATTTGGGAAGGATTATAACCCTGACAGATGAAGTAATTGCAGAGAGCCTTGACAAAGGCGGCCTCGTGCTTGTTCTGGTGACTTCGGCCTTCAGCGATGTTCTCTTCAAGGTGTTCGTGGTCCACAAAGAAGACATTTGAAGTGACTCCCTGAAACAACAGTGAAATGGTTTTATTACTGAACTGACAATCCAAACGTTTGGAACTGAGGTGTTTCGGGTCCCTTGCAGCTAATTCATATTCCTTTAATTTGCTCCCTTTATTGGTGCTTCAGATCATTTTTAATTTTCCCCATAACATGTTTTGGTGATCACTAAATGAACATCCTGGTACTTGATAACCGACAGAGAAGACAGATGTATATAGAAGTCAATAATTTTCTGACTTTTGATAATTTCTGCTGTATTTCACAGGACAAAGGACACTTTATTCTTTTTAAAAACTCAAAAATTAATATGTCTTACTTACTGTAGTATGTTTTGCACCTAGAGACCTGTGTTTTTCAGTGCCCAGTTACTGAATGATAATCGGATGCTGCACTTTTGGAGCTGAACCTCAGTTGAGGATGTGAGATCATGTTTTATATGACCGGTGGCACTTACTCCCACCCCCTTCATCTGCTGCTCTGTATGACACCGTTTTAAATAATGCAACAGTGTTTTCCCAGAAACATCTAGATGTTGTATGTCAAGTTACTCTGAAATTTAATGGAAGTTGAATCGGTTATGAAGTTTATGGCTTCTGTATGGAGTATATAGCTATATACACATAGACCTTCATCAGTATTCATATCCAAACCTCAAAGTGACTGAAGGCTGTGTTCACAAGCTGTGCTTCACCAGCCACTGAGCATTAAAAACCAGCATCTACTTACCTTGATGTTTTCATACTCATAGACAGAAGAATCATTCTCCAGCCGGTCATAGATATAAGGTGTTAGTAGACGTGCAATCTCTGGCCTCATGCGATGCTGTGAGACAGAAGAAATTCTTTGCAATTATTCAGTGACTTCTACAGTAAATGTGCGATGAGAAACTCCACGGTTACAGAAAGGTCCTGGGTGTTATTTATCATGCATGATCACCCTCACCAATGTGCATATGGTTGAGAAGTCACCCTTGAAATGTTACTGTACCATCGCTTTGTGAGTATTCAGCTCCCGCTTACAAGTTTAATAATCACATACATATATGTTCTCAAATCAAATCAATACCTGATAGTCAAGACGAACATATTGGATTTTCATTTCAATGAGCCTCTCGAACAAGGACACCTCCAGATTGAAATCGATGGCAAGTTCATAGACGGTAGCACTGGGGCGGAGCTATAATTAAAGTTTTATAATAATTAGCTTCAATATAGCCTAACGTGAAAAATGTAATTTTAAAGAAACTGTGATGGTATTTATTGAGAAGCACATAAGGTTCCCGTGGGATCGAAGTCGATACCTGCTGGTGGTCTCCGATCAGGATAAGGTGCTCGCAGCTCGAGGTCAGTGCCGTCACAATATGCGCCTCCATAACCTCCGCGGCTTCCTCCACCACCACAATCTTGGGCTGAATGCCTTGCAGAACCTTGCGGTATCTGGCAGCACCTATGGGAACATCGTTCTTCTGCATCTGTACTCACTGGGATGACCGAGTCCATCTCATATTATCTCATACAAGTCGCGCCATGGTCAGGCAGCGATAAAGGGTAGACAGTCAGCTGATCTATCCAGTCACCCAGCTTAAACGAGGTACTGACCATAGACTGAGGAAACACCCACTAACCATAATGGAAAGCAGATTTGCCTACATGGACTTGCTGGAGCTGATGTTTGAAAAGGCTTCCAAATCTCATTATTATCCCAACTCCCAAACACCAAATGGTTTAATGCAATTCTATCGATTACTTTACCTGTTAGCTTTGGCTTAAACTACAGCATAGCTTATTAAATGTCTTTCACCAGTGTTTTTCAACTAGTGTGCCATTAGAACTGGCCAGGTATGTCAGGTATGTGAATATATACATTTAGGAAAGAGCTTTGTGAATAAGCAACTTTTTATTCATGTAATTGGGCAACAGGTTTTAAGCACACTTGTCACCTGACCAGATACAGCTGAGAATAAGTACATGTTTTACAATTTGCGAGATGCCCTGTAGTAAAAAGACAAGATCGTGGACAAATTTTTAAAAAGGAAAATTTCAGAAAACGTACTTGATCCTGAACCAACAGGTCAAGAGCAATGTGATGCATGTTATTGGTAAGAGCCAATAAGTAATATGTGTTAATCAATGGTGTGCCCTGGGATAATTACTGTCCCAAACGAGCTTGGGAGGAGGTGAGGGCAGGTGGAGGGATAAAACAAAAGGGATGTTATTTGAACTGGGGAAGGGGGGGGAAAAAAAAAAAACAGACCGTGAGAGGTCAAACCAGAAAAGCTGGTACTGGAGACCCGGCAGGCATACACAGGGGATGACGTCAGGGATAAGATTAGGGAGCACAGGCCTGGGAAGCACTTTTATAGAGACTAACAAGGGAGCAGAACGAGAGGCAGCTGGAGTGAATCACAGGAGGGCAGGAATGAGAGGTAAGACTGATATGAAACAGGCGTGGGGCTTGTCAGGGCCGTGTTGGGAAAGGAAACAGGAGGATCAACTTGCCAGGGAGTGACAATTAGCTTATGAAAAGTGTGCTGTGGCAGAAAAAAGGTTGGGAAACACACTCCTACAACAATGGTGGCCGGCCACCCAGTATCTCCTGCCTTGTGTTCTGTGCTTCCTGACATAAGTTCCCAGCTAAGCCCCTGCCCCTTCAGTCATAAACTGGCTAAATACACTTGTGAAAGGACATTATTTCAATTTTACTAGGACAGAGATATGAATAATACAGGCCAAGACGTCTGCAATAACACCACGAAGTAGGGCAGGGTGATAAATTAAATCTTTATCGTATAACGATGTATTTTCAAAATGTGATATAGGATAATGCAATACCCTTTATATCGATATACTTTTACTGTGAATTAAATTTGGGGCTCTTAAAGATTTTAACAGAAACCAACAGTATTTCTTCCTGGTTGTAAACAACGGCAGAGGTTCAGAGGTGACATTGCACAGACTCCTAGAATTCACAGCGAAAATCAAATCAGTTACAGCGTCTGACAGGGCAATCTGACGGCGGTTCATTTAATTTTAAAATACTAACAAAATGCTAAAAATATCGTAATTTGCAATATTCATTTTATTTTGTTTAAGAGTAATCATTTAAAAAGAGGGTATTTCCAGTTATTAAGTACATTTGAAATGGTTGTCAGGCTTCTGTTTTTAGAGCCATTTGCCAAAGCAGGTCTTACATTTTAGTTTCTTTGTTCATAAACATTCAGCTTCTGTTTTAATAGCCGTGTGGAGGCTGTTTGCAATAATGAAAATAGCGAATAGCTATAGATGTGTATTTGCAAACAGGGAAGGGAACCCTGTATTTGCATTTAGTTTTGAATACGCTGTTTTAATAAAAGTGTTCGTGACGTCTCACTTCCCAGCCCTACCATGACGCACTTACATGTTGTCGTCATCCCAATGATCCTGGCATTCTTCAAGATCATCTCGTCCTCAGTGTTTCTTAACTCATCCAAGCGCTCAATTATTGTCTGGTACTCGTTCTGAGATTCCAGAAGCATCTCTTTCAAGTCTTGCCGGAACAAGGAGACCCAAAGTCTGAAAAACAAGGTCATTCATCGACTGATTCTGAAAATCAGAATGTAACTGTGCCATCTGTAACAATTCAGCTACATATTAATAAAGATTAAGGTGTTTTTTCTTTGTGACAAAAGCAACAGTTATTTGGATGTGTCATTTCTGGCAAAGACTTCAGTGCCACTTTGTTGGGAAAGCTCAGAGAATCAGCATGCATGTATGCAGACATAGGTTTGGTTAGGGTTTAACTTGCCGGTAGAGGCTCCAGCGCTGTGCGCTGGGCAGATCCCAGAGGTCAGAGATCCTCAAAGCCTCCGTCTTTGTCATGTGATCAGTCTTCTCAAGCTCTGCCTTCATGAACCGTTTCAACTTCTTCTTCATTTGTTTAGTTACCTGAAAATATCACAACAATTACTATAGTCATTTTCTTGATTGCTCAAGAACATTGTAGCTTCATAACTGCAGCGGTCTACAGTATCTGCTTACTTCCCACACTTGGTTGCAACCATCCTCTTTGTTTTTATCTCTGAGTTCTTCCTCCTCCTCTTTCAGCACATAGGCCATGGCTTCTTCCTCCATGGCGGAGCGCCTCTTTTTGGCATGCTGTATGTGCTTCTCAACATAGTCTCCTTCCATCATTCTCTCAGCCTGCTCCCGCTCGAAGCAATCTAGGGCGCTGTCGTCACTAACTGCATCCATCAAGACCTCCCCAACATCGTCTGTCACAGGCAAAGTACCGTGGCTGAATTTGCATATACCACCATCAAACGGGAAAGGAACATTAACTACAACCATGAGATATAACACTGGTAATGGGAAAGAATGGAGGCTTTGTTCCATTGCAGATAGATCGCCTGATCTTTAGACTACCACACCAAGGTTTTCAGTAACTAAGTGGTGCTATTTTAGTATGTACTACAGTACATTACTGCATAAGATTAGCTCATACATCTCTGTGTCTATCAGTAAATCTCCCTGAATCTGTGCTTTTGATTCCTGTAGCATTTTATCTATCCTGTATAAGTACACAGAAGTAGGTCTATAGGTCAGCACCACCACAATGGCAGCAGAAAATGTACGTATGTGAGTAAGGCTGACTGTGAGTTTGTGTTAAGGCTGTACCTCCACACCCCACTTGAGGAAAGAAAGATAGCCTGGCGATCTCTTGTGATAAGCCTCCCTCTGGGGTAACGCCTTCAGCATTCTCACCGACTCCAGTGCCCCTGCCTTAAGCACCACAAGAACACTATGAAGTATAATCAATATACCACAATATGCAAATAACACGTACAGAAATGTATGCAGGATGGTGGAGAGATAGATAGATATATAGATAGATGGATACATAGATAGTTCTGCAAAAGAATAACAGGATGAAGAATAATGAGCCTGAGATGCTGGCAGCAGTAAGACCCCAGGAGGCCCCGTGTGAGCCCGATCCCTCAGCTCCTTCTGCAATCTGCATGCCCTTCATCCTAGTTATACCTGCACTGTCCAGACAGACCAGGACTGGGTATTTCAGCTGTCCCAGGCCAAACACGGCCACCATCACCTCCCTGCCATCTTCATAAAAACTAATGTTCAGAGCTTTGTTTGAGGCTCCTGAAAGTAGTGGTGCAACAGAATGTAGATGATGCGTGAGCCACACAGGTTCTCCCCCACACTGTGGCACGCATGTGAGCCACACAGGTTCTCCCCCACTCTGTGGCACGCATGTGAGCCACACAGGTTCTCCCCCACGCTGTGGCACGCATGTGAGCCACACAGGTTCTCCCCCACGCTGTGGCACGCATGTGAGCCACACAGGTTCTCCCCCACGCTGTGGCACACATGTGAACCGTACTTTATAAAGAAATACTGCCTTAAATCTTGATGTTACAGAAGTCCATAGAGGACAAGCATTCAAGGCTTGAGATGAATTTCTCACTATGGGGGAGAATTCCCCCCTTATGTGTAGCACATATGGGGGGATTTTAGGCATCTGGAGGGAATGCAATAAAAAAGCTGTGTGGATTCAATAGCATTAGCCTTAGCCATGGCATTTTTAGTGGAATTTGCTTCCCTCCTTCTCTTAAACACTGCTTGCGTGTCTAAATACAACTTTTGTTCTCCCAAAATAACGACTTTTGTTATTTTGATCTCAGGAAAACAACTTCAGCTATGCTGAGATTATGAGGAAAAAAAAAGTCTCAACATAAGATAATGATGTTTGTCCTCTATGGGCTTCCGTACCTTGCAGCTGCAGTGAAAACATACAGACAAAGCAGTTGTGTGTTCACATGAATGGGACATGTTAAACGTTACTTGGTTGAAATGTTCTTTAAGTTCTTCACATAATAAATGGAAAGCAGTTATATTTCTCTCTCTTTTTGTTTTATTGCTGATTCAAAAACCAAGACACGATCCAAACCGGGAGCTTTGTGATCCGTCGCACCCCTGCCTGAAGCATGCACAGACACAGGAGTCACTCATAAAGCTCTGCTACATTTAATCAGACACATGATACAATTAACTCAGTCAGACAGTAGTAGGAGCAGTATGGTATATACTCCTGCTTGGCTTTCATCATAAATTATTAGCTCGTGTTTTTAAAATTTATGAAAAGTAATAATTTTCTGTATTTAATTTTCATGCTTACCCATGCATTGTGGAGCACGATTAAGCACAGAGATTCCAAGCCACTCCAAAATCACAGACTGTTCCCTGTCACTCCACGCATAGCAAGGCTGAAAAGGTAAATTCATATACAGAGTGATGACTGGGGCAAACAACAGAAAGATTTACAAAGCCAGTAAGCAGGAGGAGATGGCTGACCCTCCCAGCTTCCAGACTGCTTCCATGCAGAGAAACGATGTGTTCTTGCAGGACAGACTCCGCCAGAATTCCATTTTCGGAGATTTCAAGCAAAGCAGCATTTCTTCCAATTTGCTCCCCAGTCATCTTCATTTTTTCATTAAGCTGTGAACCATTGACCCGGTCAAAGAAAACAGCCACTCAGTACACTGGGAATTTTCAAAGTCAAAATGTTACTTTACTATGTCAACCTCAATGTCAGGTGTTCCTCTTGATGTTGAGATGAATGTAAGCAGAACCATTAAAAATAACTACATGGCCCTACTTTGTGCTACACACCATTTTCCCTGTTCAAGAACAATGCCTGAGTATAATCTATGTGTCCAGGATGGCCTGTAACTCACATCTGAATGCATAGCTTTTAGGTGTCCAGGTAAACTAGCTCTTGAATTCTTCCTGTTTCTCAGTTTGTTGAGAGAATAGTTTTTGATAGTGTCACTGGAGGATCGTCCCCCAACTCGCACCAGCCCAGATCGATCTGTCATGTATTTGAGAATGCCTAAGAAGAGAATGAGAGATATCCGAGACACTTCACACTAGTATAATAACTAATCCGTACAAATACCGAAATACAAACTTATAACAATAAATCAATATTAGCACATTGTAGAAAATGTAGTACCTTCCAAGAATTGGTCCAATGCATGGTTTGTGTAGCAAACGATCAGAATAGGACTGTTACAAGCAGCACTCCAGACGTCAGCATTATCCAAGAGAGCCTTGACAATCTTAAGACCAACATGAGTCTTTCCTATTAGAATGATGGGAATGTTAAATAATATTAAAGAAAACATTATAAGTATCCCCAAAACACAGAAATGATTGTTAAGCTGTTTACCTGTTCCTGGGGGTCCTTGGATTATGGCAAGTTCCTTTGTCAATGCCAGCTGCACAGCCTTCATCTGAGAAGCATCCAGTCTGAGTTTCTCTTTCCTAGGCCAATCATTCAAATTTAAAATGTTCCTTACGTCCCCCTCCTTTCCCACAAAATGCGTCCGATAAACTGGCTGTTGTCTTCTGTTTTGCAGCACAGGCTTTGGTAAACAGGAATCATTCATCAGTGCCCGAAGACTATAATTGCATTTAATGTCTTGTAGATACTTAGGAGGAGTGATGTTAGATTCACACTTTACAATATACTTCTGCATTGGCAGGTCTTCTGCTTTTATCTCCTGTAGACCTTCAAGAACATGTCTGTAAGCTTCAAAAAAGGCTGTTGTTTCAACCATTAAGAATGACGCCTTTTGAGAGATATTTGCAAGTCTCACCCTGTTTTCTTCATTGAAGAAGACATTTACAAAACCACTTTTAAGTTCTTTTACATCTCTGTGGCCAACAGTGGCAAAAATCATTGTTCTAAAACTGTCCATAGACAGGCAAACCAGTGCTCCATAGAGGAGTCTCTTTGAGCTCTCCCAATTGACATATTTCAGGTTCTTTGTGTCAAACTTAATCCTGTACAAGATTCCTTTGGGAGTACATACAGAAGACGTAATGGAGGCATCAAAATAAATTCGAATGTCATCAGATTTTTGTTGCCTTTTGTCATTCTCATTGACCTTGAGGAGTTTTGAGATTCCATCTCTCAAGGGCTTAATAAAGTCTTCCCTCTGCAGCCGGAAATGCGTGTCCAGGTAGGTGTCGCTGTCTGAAAATTTCTCAGTAATAATGTTGGGCCTAATGAATGGCCTCTTGGTTGTGTGTATATCTCCAAAAGTTGGAAATATTGACATTACCCTGAAGTTTTCTATACTTGACTCATCATAGTCTTGTGTGTAACTGTCTGACTTTCTTTCACGTTTCTTGTCTTTCAGATGCGTAATTATCAACTGAAGCTTCTCCACTTTATTCTGTGTTTCCTCTGGAATACTGAAACCTGCATAGCTTTGCAGTTTCGTCATTTGAGTCTCCAAAACTGCAAGGCCAAGGGATACAACTACAGTAGTACTTGATGGGAAGATGTTCACTAATGTTAAGTAGAGGTCGATTATTTTGTTGAGTTTATCTATGGTACCTTCCATCTCCACTTGGTCTTTGGGTTTATCTATGTTCATAATAAACAGGGGCAATCGACATTTCACAAGCTTAGACTCTTTCACTTCAACAAGAAGATGCTGCAAGTTCTGTCTGTTGGTTTGGCTACTGCACGCTTTGCTGAGAACATCAAGAATTCTAGATAAGACAAAGTCACTGATCTCTTCTTTGTTTAGTAAATTGTTCAAACCACTGCCTGGTGCTGCAAGTTTCATGACCATTTCAGATGGCTCCATTTGTAGAATTGTTTCAAGTGCTCTCATATCCAGCTTCTGACTTCTCTGGACTTTTTTGCAATGGACTGTGAGAGCCTCACTTCCATTATCGTTGATGTTCATCAGATTAGGTTGACTGATTGCCCTTTGGGAAACAGGTGGCTGGGTCGTTCTGTATGTATGTTCTGGAAAGATTTTTTATATTTTTAGTCAGAATATGATGTATCTATATGAACATAAGAACATAAGAAATTTACAAACGAGAGGAGGCCATTTGGCCCATCAAGCTCGTTTGGGGAGAACTTAACT
>JAAGVU020000078.1:13289038-13303056 GCA_011763525.2 Mormyrus iriodes | reverse complement strand
TACTTAATAGGCTTTGCTAAGCAGGTAAATTCATGTGGGCTTGTTCTTTTCATATTAAGACACATTAATACCAACTAATTTTAAGAATAGTGGAATGTTACACCTTTTTCTTCCTCCGTTTGTGGCGCCCTCTGGATGGATGGCGCCCTTAGCATTTGCCTATATTGCCTATGCCATGGGCCGGCCCTGGTCAACCGCTTCCTGTGCAATGAAAGAGAAATGTGTTCCTGGGATTTCTGAAACTCACAGAAATCTATATCTTGAAGTAGTCATCATCATAATTATATGAGAAACAGAGAAACATATTATCAATCCTTAAGAACTTACAGTCATGGCATTCAGCTACCCTTCTGATTGGCTCTTGCATGGACCAATCACTGGCAAGAGCTCTGCTGAGACAATGCCCTTGATGTGAACAGGGCTTGGTCATAATGCAATAACCTCATGCTGTATGGACAGATCAAACCATTATACTATAAGCACTATAACATCCAGTTTGGACAACCTGAGTAAACACCATGCAAGATACGTAGACAATATGATTTCAGTGCAGACATCCATATTCGTATGATTGAGCTTTCCAGAAATAACCAAATAACTATTTCCACAGTATTAATGTATTACATTAAACACAAATACATATTACTACACTGTCCTCAGGCAGACAAATATGTTTCTTGCGAACTGGCCTCTAGTGGACAGTGCTGGCCTGGGAAGCTGGTACTGCCTGACCTCCCGCAGAGCTTCCCTGCATTTCATCTGTGCTCTGTGCATGTCCTCCAGTGTAGCCTCCAAATCCCTGTTTTTCTGGAAGCAGGGTTTGCTGACCACAGGGGATACGGCATTTAGTAAAGGGGTGGGGGGTGGAGATCTCATAAACACCATGGGAAATGCTCACTCAATGAGAGGCGCCAACCCAATAAATAGGCCTTGGTGCCCCCTCCAAGATCAAACTCTCTCCTACACAATGACCAGACACATAGGTATTTTAAGCTTCAAATATAAACATAGGCTTGTGCCTTTTCCAGGTTCTTAACATTCTCCATGAAATTAAAAAATTGAGTCTGTCCACGATTTCACTACAGTCAAAGCAGTCAAGAAGCACAAAGCCCAGGGTAAGATAATTAACCAAATGCAGCTACCAAATCATATCCAGGAAGGCCTGCACTTTGTTCTTTACCCACATCCGAATTTCTGCTCCCAGTAAGACTTGAAGATCAGTGTTTTCTGGTGCCTGTAGTGTTTCTTCACGTCCCAGATGAGGTCAGCTACAGCTTCCCGATTCTTGAGTACTTCTTGGTTGAGTACATAAGAACAAGAAGTGTCCCCTTTGGAATTTCTGGAATTTTCTGTTTGTAAACCAAGTGAAGAGGAATACTTCTAACACCGTCCTACCGTGGCTTCAACATCCATCATTTTCTGGATTTCACTCAGCTCTATGCAGACAATGTTTTCCAAAGACCAATGTACTTCTTCATCAACGTCTGTCTTGGAAACAAAGAAAGCACCAAGACTTTGAACACATCACACATTTAACATTCCGATCGTCATGTTTCAGTGATGACTCCAGTTGTCCTTTCAGCCCGTGTCTGTTCTTCTGACGCGTATCGATCAAACGCTTGTTAAGCTCCTTGCTGTTCCTTGCTGACATCCTGATCATCATGTAGCGGATCAGAGCAAAGTGTTGTAGCAGAGTTAGAGGTGATGTTTGTGGATTCAGGCAATACCACACCGCTTGACCTGCACATTAGATACATTATTGACCCTCTCCTACAGCTAGACCATTACACAGTCTTTAGGCCTTGAGATTTTAAGTACTTAATTTTCTGTAATACTAAAAATAATATTTTCATGGTATAAAAGGTATTTCTATTGATTCTCACATAAAAGAATATCCATTTGTTGTGATCCACAAAGTTTGCTGTATTTGAAACTTGGATTAAATTCTGAGTATGAGGAAAAAGTATCACACAAAACTTAATGCTTGAATTTAACTAACACGTTTCATTATTACAGTACTGTATTCACGTTTCATTATTACAGTACTGTATTCACGTTTCATTAATACAGTACTGTATTCACGTTTCATTAATACAGTACTGTATCCTGTAATACAACAACAGACTTCATTGTAATTGACATTACAAAGTAGGTTTACCATATGCGATAGTTTACCAAATGCAAATGTTCATAGTACAAATGACAGTATGAGAGGTTCATGCATTCCGATACAATGGCAGTGAAGTTCAGGTCTAACTAGAATTCTAACCTTAGAGATTTATTTCTTGTTATCCTCTGAATACAGAAGATTTACAGTAAATTGTGTCATACCATGTAAAAAAAAACACCATGTTTTACTCTATTAACCATTTTCATAACAGACTACCGGAGAAAAGCTCACATTTCCCATGAATAAAAACGTATTTCCATATTTATCCAGGAAGCCGTCGTGTGCCCAGCCTTACGCCCTGTGCTGCCTTACCACAGGCTCCAACTTACCCAGACAAAACTCTAAGTTCACTAATAAACTAAATAATAACATATATTATGAATAAGATTAATCTGCTTGTTTAGATACTATGTGCCATAAGAAATCTTAGGAAGAAAGAGAAACTGCAGGAGATTCAACATAAAATAAGCATGAGAAATCTGAGAAGACATTTTGAAAGAAATGTCCAGAGAATTCAAGAAATTAAAACTTATTTTAACCAACAGACATGACTGATTTTGCCTATAACAAAACGATGGATTGTATTGAACCGTAGATCTTGAGGATTAATTTCATAAATAAAAATTTACTGAAATTGCTTAAAATTGAAAATTCTCCCTCATTTTAAGCATTAAGATTTCTTCATTACATTTAGGCATATTGTCTTATTTCAGGAAATCTTACCAAGTACAATTTTCTTTCTGCACTGGTAGATAATTTTAGGCCATTTCTTACACTGTCCAAACAAAAACAGTTTATTTTAAATTTGAAAGGCCATTTTTTTCAGTGAGGATAAGCGGTTAGACGGTGGATGGATGGATGTTTGTTTTTGGAATCCTCTCGGCGATTATCTCTTATACAGGCTGACTGGGAGGTTATATTTAAAGGTACATGTTGCATGTTTGAATCCGGCAGGAAAAGGCTGGTTAGCAGCTTGCTGGCTTGGCCACGGGACGGCTCCATGTCTGCCATTTTGCGGCCCTGTGGCAGCTGCACGGCCTCTCCAGGAGCTTCCGGGCCCCGCGATGACGCCCTTCAGGGTGCACAGCAGTGGCCGTTTGAAGCCATTCCCGGCCCCCACTCCAGGCAGAGCCCCCTCCGCAGGCACCTGGCACGCAGGTTTCCATGACAGCCCTGCTTTAAGGACTGCAATGGGGCTGACCACTTTGTGGCCTCTCATGGAAGGAGCCAAGATACAGGTGTCTGTAGCAACATACCAGTTAGCTAGTACCAAGAAGGATGTACTTCCAGAACATGAAACGGGAAATTTCATTATTGCAACATTAAATGGTAAATGAATTAAGGTCCATTTGTCTGTGGTGGCTCAACATTTCCATTTACGGCATTTAGCAGACGCTCTTATCCAGAATGACGTACAGCAGGCTTAAGTCTCCAGCTGTGTGTTATATCTCTGTTTTGCACATGTAGTTCGCAAAGGTTTCCTTATCAAAATGCTTCTCAGTACTGCCAAGACCTGCCCAGTAAAATCAACCAGTATGTGTGTCTGCCGGTACGGTCGTCATCTAATCTGCCATGGTGCTCATGCCAAGACCAGTAAGGGGTTAACCTTCAAAGCCCTGTAGGGGGACACTTGATGAAAGCCATATTAGTGGCACCCAGGCTAGATTGGAGAGAACTGTTCTGGAAATCCTGTAGGAGGACACTAGGTGAGCGGCGAATGGCTTTAGAGAGCAGAAGGCCATTGTTATTAGTGTCTTACCTTGATGCAGGGCAGGAGGACCATCCCTATGACGCCATTGAGGGGACTGCTATGGATATTGGGATCTGGGAAACACAGCTCCTGGGTCTAACAGCATAGTGTCATCCACACACGGAAGGTCGTTAATGTGTCTTACACCAATCCTGAGTTTAGAACTTCAGTCCAAAGAACAGATTATTGGAGTCCAGAAACAGAAAGCATTAGATCCATTAAGCATGATTTTTAAAAAGTATATAAAATATTTAAAAACAAACTTTTAACCATAACATTAATCCCAGTCTGAAGCCTAGCTGCAATGTTAACTTTACTCCTAAACCAAGGGTAGGCAACTCTAATCCAGGAGTGCTGGTATCCAGCAGGTTTTCCATCCTGCCCGGTCTCTGACGAGCCACACCTGATCTCAGGCAGATATATAATAATAATAATAATGGTTTTCATCAAAGCCTGATAACCAAACTCAGTCTTATGCTGCTGGAGGCTGGATCTGTAGCGTTGACTATTGGTGCCAGTACAACCAAGGTTTGTGTGTGTAAGTAAGAGACCGACGTCAAATAGACATGATGTCATCTATTTCATTGTGGGAAAAATCCTTTTTTTCTCTGACAAGTACATTGGAAATAGCTTAAGTAACGCTGCAATTGCTTTTGACTTAATGAAAGATGCCTTGAATTGAGGATGAAATTGTTCTAGTGATAACTGATAGGTAATATTGGATGTATTAGCCAGATATTTAATGTGGGATGTTAATGACTATTGACAATGTACCTGCCCAAACAAAACAAATGTGTCCTTTGCTGCCCCCTTCAGGAGACGATGGCCATGTGCATGATGGAGCATAGGACAGGTAGGAACAATGCCTTGGAAATTAGATTTTTGTAGGCTGCTGACTAACAAAATCAGACATGATTCAGTTAAAACACTGCTTTTGAAATGACCTCATAATGAGTAACAAAATCAACGACTCTGGGTTAAGATCTGATTAAATCCCCTTTAGCATCAGCGCTGCTTTGAACCTCACAGCTGGGTGGTACCAAGGCAAGCAAATTAAAGACCTTACCATTGGCAGGACCTCAGCTCCTCAGACATCGTAACTTGACAGCCATAAAAGAAAGACTGAAAGCGGGATTATGGTAACGGCACCATGACTGATTCTACAAAATATGAAATTATATTTTTGAGGAAGCATTCCCTGTAGCCAATAAAGTTTAAGCGTCACCCTTTGATTGAAAGTTTAACCACTGGAAAAACAAAGTTCACATGTGCATGTTATTTCAGCAGTTGTCTTAGGATAAGCATATGATCGGCCAGTGAACAAAATGAGCACGTCTCAGTTTAAATCGACAGATTTGAAACTGATCAGCCACCTGTGGCGTTTGTGTAATGGTGCATTACAATAAAGTTCTAATGAACAAAGTGCCATCAACAATGGCTGTCAGGTTCCTGGGGCATGGTAAGCTGTTGTATGCAGGATGACTTATCCACTCTCGCCTGAAACCCTACAGAGGCAGATTGTGCCTGTGGATGTTTGCCCAAGAACCTTCCCAAAAGGCGGCATGTGGCACGTCTCTAGCATGACTCAGCCCAGCCATCTGGACCCTTTGAGCAGCTTGTCTGATCTCAGCTTTCTAAGCCCTGAACTGGATCTGTATTCGGCAATGAAGTCTCCAAAACACAACCCAAAATAACCTTTGTTACCCAAATTTTTCAGAGAATGCTGTTTGGGCTATAACCACAAAATATCATTCTTTAAATAATAGAGGAACCATAAACTTGGTATAGGGACCATTTCTATTGTACCAGTTAATTGGGAAGGTAAAACTGCACATCTTAGATTCACATGGTCTATCATGAAGAGTAAATAAAACTTGCAAACATTTGTGAAGAAGTTCTTTTTATTTACATTTTGTATCAGCAGATACAAAACTCCTTTAAACTGTATTAAATGTGCAAGAAAAATCAGTAAAGACTTTTTCCAAAAAGGAAAAAAGGGAGAAAGGACAATTCAAACTGAAGTATTCCCCAAACACACACAGACAACGCATAAAATGTAAACTACAGAAATTCTAAATGGCACAACCATTATCCAATCAACTGAACCGTTTTGCGAATTGACAAATCCTATTCTCACACGCTCCAAGTCTTTCCATGTACATTTGAAATTAACATTCATTTTTGTCATAAAAAGGCCATTATAGTCAAGCAGCACAAATTAAAAGAAGGAAAGAAACGGTACCAAATTATTTCCGAAATGAAAGTTCAGGGAAACAATTATTGAATGTAAATTATGTAAACGTCCGATTCGACCCAAAAAGACAAGAAATGCAGCTTTTGTCCGATGAGAAAACAGCTTTGTGCTTCATACGTCAAACAACCAGCCGACGCAGAAACGAATCGAACACGTGACGATCACTGGCCTTCCTCGCGCAGGTCAGCATTTCCCATCGGACATGGCGCCAGAGAAGAAAATGACAGGTGTCACCAAAACCACTTCGCATTTCATTCATTTAATTCAACATTTCTGCTGCATCTGAAATCAGCTTCAGCCGACCAAGTCACACACCAAATGTTTTTTCCCCTCCCATACATGGCCACGACACCTTCAGACATCTCAGAAACTCACACAGAACACCATCAAAATAAAATCTAAATCCAAGGCCATGCCAAAAGGGCCTGGTCACAGAAAACACACAATCATTCCACAAGGTTCCATACATTTTGTTGTTACAACGCTCCATACAATTTAAGGTTTATGTGAGGTTTAGCTGATTACAGAATCAATTCTTTTTTCATTTAGACTTACAGCACAAACAGACAAAATCAACTACACAACCAAGCTCATCCATATCAAACTTTCTCCAACTCAAATACTGAAGGGGAGATGAGTAACATATTCCTCAAAACATTCCTGAAAATTGCATGTACAACCATTTTTCAATCATTCCTATTCTTAAGCCAAACCAGTTTCCCTAACATTTCCACTAAGAAATGTAGTAGCAGGTCTGAAACCATTTGGGAGCAACAATGCAAACTGTTACATAATTACTCAAGAGGTAACTGACATCAATGATGGTTTTAAAATGCAATTAAGAGCAATGAACAGAAACTATACCCTCACTGCAGAATGCGGAAAATGCATTGCGGAGTTACCCAATCCTATTGTATGTTAACATGGAGCTGCACTACGTCAAATATCACTACAGAAAAGGGCCACACATCAGACTCCCTTATGAAGGGCCCATTCTGACTGCCCCACTACAGAGCTCCCAGACTGAAAGTTACATTTTGCTGCATCTCTTTGAAAGTCAAAAGATTGACCTACATAATAGGTGAGGGACCATTTTAATCAAGATGACTTTTCTAAAATTATTACATATTTCTCAAAGAGATGCCTTCTGGGAAACAAGATGTGAGTGTACGCGACCAGCGTGGTTAACGTTTGAGAGAAAAAAAAACTAAAACAAAACAAAACACCGGCAACAACAGAAGGGCTGCAGAATGTCAGATTCCGAAACATGCTTGGGGGCCATTATATACAAAAAAACTGCCTTGAGGCTACATAGGCCTTTGCTCTCCATTCAATGACAATTTTTGAGCATGGGGGTATCGTGTAGATTTGGGATTTTGAGCAGCAAAGTAACAGCATTTAACACCAACACTCCATTGACCTGCTCTTTCACTCGTGCAATAAATTCCCTCTGGTGTTTCCAGATCCGCTGCATGTTCAGGAGTGAAGTCCCTGCAGGGACAATCGCACAAACTTTAAATTTAGCAACCAAACAAACCAAATATTGTGCTTAAATGCACAGCTCAAGCAAAGGTTTCATACAATCAGCAAAACAGTCCCAGTTCGAGAGAAATTACCATGATACTCAGAGACTCCTGCAAAAATTGTTGAAACTTATACAAACATTTATCTTCAATCCCACTATTCATAGAAAAGAAAATTACCCTCAAGCCAAGATAGTTATAGTGCATATTTAACCACACCTCAATGCGAAGGTTGCTGGTAATGATTACCCTGTGTGCTGATGGGAGCTTTACTGAAAAACGAGCCCCAATTATGGAGCTGAAAGGAATTTCAAACAGGCTATCAGAGCTGAAAGGGGTTAAATTATCCATTCAACATTACCATCTCCCACTCAAGTTTAGGTATTTTGCTGGTCACCGGAGGACACATTAAGGCCATGATGTAAGCAGTATAAAATGGAAAGGAAGAGTGTCATGTCAAAAACCAGCCAACTGTGCATTAACTCCCTCCGAAATGCACAAACAGCAGCATCTACAGAGTGGCTGCAATACAAACAGGATGGCATGAATTGGTGCCAACGGTAAAATGCAACAAAGATCTTCAGAATCTCAAGCCTTTAGCTAGGAAAGCACCATGCACAGAGCTGTCTCAGCTTGAAAATGACAGTGGCAAAGAACAATGTTTCAAAAGCAACGCCCAACACGTGGATATACGTTTTCATGAAAATGTTTTCACACGGAAAACAGTCTTACGATAAAAATGAAAGTATAAACAGACCATTGGTCTTTACCTTTATGTACTTAGAACTAAGGGGCAAAAAATACATACAAAATGGTTTGTTCTATGCTTTAATCGTACCAGATCAAATGCCCCTTTCCAGCAGAATCCAGCGTTCCAGTGTGCTTTGGTTGTTTTGGGAAAAGGGAATTATGAAGGATTTCTTTGTATGGCTTTTATTTCACTGAACTACGTTCCTCACGACCAAATTTGAAACTCGATGCTTATTTACAGTCATGCAAACAATTTTCCTAGACTGGCCGAGTCTGTTCATTCTCAGTAAAGCCGGATCTGAGAAACAGCAAATTCAACTGTTCTAGCTAAAGGGAGAGCCGGACACTGAACAATCGCACACACAAAAAAAAAAAAAAAAAAAAAGTCACCAATTCTTCACAGAAAGGGATGGCACCAAACAATGTCCATGAATGTAAAATATTTTTATTGTAATTTTGATCCCAAAAGTGCAAATTGCCCAAAAGTCCTGTACGCCTCACTGGAGTCAGTAGTGCTTCTCCTGCAAGTAATCTTTCATTTTGTTTGGTAAAGGCAATTTCTGAATCAAGTCTATTCTGGTGTATTGGCGAATAACAAAGCGACACAGATACTGCAGTGATCGCACCTGCATGAACCGGGACACGGGATTGGTCAGTCTTACGGGATAGGTCACTGACCCCGGCAGGCGTGACCTTGAGTAGCAGAAGGCTCCATTTTCTGAGTCTTTTATAGAATGTTCAATGAGATCTACTATGGATGTATGACCTTCCACGTCTGGCTGCTCGTAGAAGCTGAACCTGCCGTTGGAGTGCTCAATCCGGGTGTGGAGAGTCTTACTTTGAGAACGAAAGCTCAGGCTCAGGAGATAGCGGTCATCTGAGCTGTCACGCACCAGAAAGGAACCATCTAACAGACTAGCCAACTTTTCTTCAGCTTCCCAACGTGTGATTGGGCCCCAGTACCAGCCCTGTCGAGCCAGTTTCTTCAGTTCTGCTGTTAGGCTAGTCACAACCATGGGTCCACTGCTCTGGACTGCATCATAAACCCTTCCCACACCAGGCGCAGAGTTAGGGTCAAAGTTAAGATGGTGCCTCACCCTTTCTGCCACCTGAGGGTCAGCCCCAGTGAACCCTGGGAAGTTCCTGTGAGTGTGACTGCCAGGGAGGAGAGGTAGCAGGGGTGAAGGGGGCTGGGCCTGCGCACTAGCACTCTCCATGCCCCCCCTGGCCACACCCATCAGAAGCCCATTTAATGAGGAGTCCATGAAGAGCTCTGGGGACATCACCAGATCTGGATCTCCTGCTCCATCATCCACATGCAGAGCGCTGCTCTCTAGTGGTGGCACCACCTCCATGGGTGAAGAGCTGTCCAAGCAGAAGGACCGTGAGCTCTCCACAGGAAACAAACCCTCATCCAAAGGCATAGTATACTGAATGTAATCCTGAGGAGTGAGGCCGAGTTCTACAGGCACATGGTCAATATCCAGATGCAGGTCCCCATTTAGTGGGTCAGCGCTCTTCAATGCTTCACTGGATCCTGGGAACAGCCCATCCATCTGAAGATCATGGAAGTCCTTGCGCACACCATTCATGGATGGGCTGGGACTTGGAGTGTGCACCAAGGCCTTCACTTTCACCTCCATCTGGATGCAGGTCTGCTCAGAGCTGGCAGGCCGCAAGGGCCAGGGTGTGGGGCTGTAATGGTGGCTGCGAAGTGAAGTGGACCGCAGAGGCCTCTGGGCCTTGGCATCGTTAAAGGTGATGGGCGCTGAGGAGGACGAAAAGGTGTCTTCATCAACAGAGTCTGTCGAGAGGGAGCCTCCTTTGGATTTCGGTTTCTGCTTCGCTGACAACCTCCTCTTTAGCGTTCCCATCAAGCTCTCACTCTTGGACCGACTCTTGGGCCCCTTCTCATCGTCCCGGCCCAGGTCACAATTTGCCAGATCTTTGCTGTAGCATCCTCCGAACAGAGCGTCGTCCTTAAAATCAGGCCCCAAGGCCGGCTGCTGGATGACAAGCTCACCGTCCTCTTTGCCCTTAAGGTTAAATGACTTTCGTATCGTCTTAAGGCTGATCTTCTTCATCCTGATGTCCCTCCCGACTGAGGGAATTTTGTGCTCCACCAACAATGTGCAAATGTTATCCCAGCTGTCCAGTCATATGGCAAGTCCAGCAGAGACCCCTGGAACAGATACAACAAGGCATTAATTCCCAGAACTAAAAGGGCCTCCTAACGACAGGTATAAAAGACAAATGTAACTTAAATCAATTAAGAGAATGACTGGGAAAACAAATTCGGACAATTTCAAATGCATTTTTCTACTACTACTGCCTACAGTTATAAGAAAATATTTTACAAATTTAATTCGCAAAAAAAAAAAAAAAAAAAAAAAAAAAAAAAAAAAAAAAAACCAGCATAAATGTCCAGCCATAAGATCTTCATTCCCCACAAAGAAAATTCTCTCACGTTACCAAATCATAACAAAAAAACACTTGATAGCATTTAATACTTGATATAGTATTGGTGCAATGAATAGGCACCTTCACCAACAAAGAGAAACGGTCATAAAACAAAGCCTGAAAGTACATGATAACGAAAACCAAGTGCCACCGACATCCCAATGCTCTTACGTTTAAACTACTATCGATACTTTAACATGGAGATGACCAACAACTATGCATTTATTCCAAACCTAAAGGAGTTCGGGTATGTAAATGCCGGTGTAGTGTATAATTACGATCTCTAAACGGAGCTCAGAGGGCTTAGTCAGAGTACCAACTACCACGGTTCCCCTCGCTGTAAAGAAAGATTTTTCCCCTTTTTAAAAATCGGAAATAATTTTAACGATAGTTAACCAGTGACGGATTTTTGGAGGCAGAACGCAAAATCTCAGGTCTCACAGGCGGGTGTCCGTCTGCGGGACTTCTCCGGCCGGCTGAGGCTCCGTACGTCCAAAAACGCCAATAAACACGAACCAAAAGCCCCTTTCGGTGATTTTTGACGTTTAATTAGTCCCACTATGGATGTAAAAAGACTATGTATCTAGTCAGCAAGCAGATCTTTCTGAGGAAGCCCTGAAATGCCCAGGGCCTGCTCATCCCCTGGCTGACAAAGGGGCTCCGGCGGCCACCTTACCTCCCTGCAATTAAATTCAAAGACCGGCAAAACATTTTAAACCACAAAACGACTATCAACAAATTATTCACGGAAAATGTCTTTTATATTACAGCAGCTAAGAAAAGACGTTAGCACGCTGCCGTCCGTAGGCCTAATATCTAAATAGGACTTTTTCCTAACACAAAGCTGTTCATTACGTGCAAGAGACAAACCAACAAATAAAATATATAAAAATCTACCATGCGACGCCTGTAAATGGCCAACATATAATTGAAATTATCCCGCATTTATTTGGATTTACCATCGCTAGCTAATTTAGACCGGCTATCAAAATAGCTATGGCAGCATTCAGGAACGTTTTGTTGCTAACTGGAAAACGCATTCTTGGATACCCGTTTTTATATCTTAATCAAACTCACCAGTCTCTCGTTTTGCTCGGCGCTTCGCCGAAGCTGTCTTTTAATCGAAATAGTTGGACGGATTCAGGGTGTTAGCCGGCTAGCTAACTAGCGTCACCCTTCATGTTGCCTCCGCGCTCGCGAGCCGTCCGAGGATCCCGTGCGCTTGTGTGCACGCGCGACTCGAGAGGGGGGAAAAAACTACGTTTGCTCTCAGCCTGCAGAAACCCTACCTGCTGCAATCGCATGCATTTTCCCGACCCGATTCTATTCTGAATTTAAGAAACTTTGCCCCTTTTTGTGTTGCAGCCGTCCTCTCCCCTCTTTTGTTGCCTGTTGCATTGTGGGAGATTGGGCTGTGTGGGATGGACCCGACGTTAGTACACCCAGGAACCGGCCTTGTTAATGATCAGGCCTAGTGAACCCGTGTGATGCCAATAGTGTACACCTAAGTTATCACAAAGACAGTTCGTTTTATTACTCATGATTATTTGATCATCAGCACTTATCTGCTTTTTAATATCTACCTTAAATTCCTAAAACTTCTCGGAGATTTTCCAGCAACAAACTAACAGTCTCAACAGTTACATCCAAAAAGCAGGATGATTTTTAATGATCAGTTATCCCAGGTTGCCTGACAGAGGAGTGGGACTTCTTGCTACTAACCAAATGGGCTAGTTTGATTTTAAAAATGTAGTCTGACATTTAGTGTTCAGTTTTTCGTGCTTACCCTTTGCCTAAATTACTAACCTCAGGAGTGGACGCGCTTACTTTCCAGTCCTCTAGTACGTTAGATGTTTTGTTTGGGCTTTAATGCACTCAGACCCTACGCTTTTATGGAGGTAGAAATGCTTTATTAATGAGGGTCAGGGATCAATGCTAAATAATTAATTGAATGATGAAAGCTGTTCACTGACTGAACAATGTCTGCTTTCCCATATCATCAAAGATACAGCACTTCAAAGATGTAGCAGGCCATATATATGCATATATAGTATTTCTATATAAGTTTGAGCAGTGTGTGTGTGTGTGTGTGTTTCTGTGTGTGTGTGTGTGTGTGTGTGTTTCTGTGTGTGTATGTGTATGTGTGTGTGTGTGTGTGTGTGTGTGTGTGTGCTGAGTATGACCACATTTACATGTGAACTTTGTTTTCACCCAATTATGTTGTTTTCACATGTTTTTGACCCAGTTACGGAGGTAGTAATATAACCGCAGTAATAAGAAATATACGTCTCATTTACTTCAAATTGTGGGAAACTGCATGTCCCTCCTGTCCTCTGTATGGTCCATGGGGCTGGGTGAATTGGACCAAAAATCCATATCTTGGTATTTTTCGGCGTTATAGCAATACATGATTTTCCATAAAAGTGGGCATAATATCTGGAAGCACCTGTATTTTCAGCTTTCAATAAAATTAAGGAAAAAAATGCAAATTACAACATTTTAACAATGATTTAAAATGAAATGAAGTAATAATGATTTGTTGCTTTTCCCCATCCATTAAATTCCCCACTGCTAACTTGGCGCCTCCCATGCTAACTTGGCGCCCCCCTTGCTAACTTGACGCCTCCCATGCTAACTTGGCACCCCCCTTGCTAACTTGGTATCCCTTGCTAACGTGGCGCCCCCCTTGCTAACTTGGCATCCCTTGTTAACTTGGCGCCCCCCTTGCAAACTTGGCATCCCTTGCTAACTTGGTGCCTCCCATGCTAACTTGGCAATCCCCACTGCTAACTTGGCGCCCCCCTTGCTAACTTGGCATCCCTATTGCTAACTTGGTGCCCCCCTTGCTAACATGGTGCTCCCATTGCTAACATGATGCCCCCCCCCCCACTGCTAGCTTGGCACCCCCCTTGCCAAGTTGGGGCCCCTTGGCTAGTTGGTACCCTCCATTGCTAACATGGTACCTCACCCTTGCCAAGCTAGTGCACCCTGTTGCTAACTTTGTGCCCCCCCCCCCCCCCCCCCCCCCAGCCGGGCCCCCCCCAACCCAACCTCCACTCCCCCCCCCCCCCCCATTGGCCCCCCCCTTCACTCCCCCAGCAAACCCCCCCC
>JAAGVU020000078.1:13264884-13279274 GCA_011763525.2 Mormyrus iriodes | reverse complement strand
TGTGTAAGTATCAGCCAGCGAACACTCTGATTGGCCAGTTATTTGTGTAAGTATCAGCCAGCGAACACTCTGATTGGCCAGTTATTTGTGTAAGTATCAGCCAGCGAACACTCTGATTGGTCAGGTATTTGTGTAAGTATCAGTGCTCAACAGCTTGCACAGGCTTCTTCTATCTTGAGCTTACGCAGGCAAACACTGGAACATTATTATAATTTTTTTTACTATTTATCACCTCCAGAAGGTTTTCAGAAAGCGCTCTTTTGACAGAAATAATAAAAAATAGCTTTACATTTTCTGAAAGCTGATGTATTTTCTTTGAATGTTTTTCATGAGCTCAGATGGTTCTTTTCGGGGCTTTAAATTTATGCATTATTGCTATGTCCAGGAATAGTGAATACATGCAGAAATGTGCTCCTACGTCACAGAGCCATTTCACTCTGTACTGCGCAGGCAGATTAGACTGTAAAAGTATTTTAGCATGTGAGTTAATTGAATTGACCAACCATCATCTTGTACATCTCATTTTTATTCAATTTATTTCTCTTTGCAATTTAACATTAGTTTTACTGATTTCACTCTGTAAATACAAGTTTAAATATAAATATAATTTCATTAAAAGAAGGCATAAATATATTTCAGGTCTGACTTGTTCATAGTAATTATTGATAGTCGAATAGTTTTTCCAGTATTATATCGAATAAAAACCTTAAATTAAAATCCTCAGAACCAAGAACTACGGTTTCCAATGGTTACGCATCCCTCAATAGTAAAAGAGCCTAAAGCGAGCATTTAAATGTTAAGTTTTTGTGTCCACCTCCTTAAAACAGGGTCTTTAACAACCGCGATTCAGCCTGTTAGGTTTGTCCAGATTTCAGCTTACGGGGACAAACACTGAAACATTACATTTTATTTCATGTTCATCGTACTGCAGTCTATGTGACTAATAAAGCTAGATTTGTCATTACGTAGGAAAGTGCCTGATTTTCATCACTTGTGCAAGCTCTCATAGCCAGGCGGTTAACGCATGACCTCAAATCTGTCCTCGGGAGGTTTTCAGGTGGCTGTGGAGGGGGTATTATTATCCACCGGCCGTTTGAGACAAGGGACACCGCTAGCACAGATGAATGCTGGGTCTGTTGTTGTTCCCAGATGCTGTAACCTGAGCCATCGCTCCAGCCAGGGGAGAGAGAGCAACTACAGGTCAGAATCCTGACATAAATAAAATTAGAAAGAAAAAAAATGTTAAAACCAGAAGTGGAAAGGTGCTATATTCACAGCAGAATGAAGCCGCGATGGAATAGCGGAGACGTGAGACGCCGTCGCACGGCCGAGGCAGCAGTGGGGAGACCCTGACACCTAGCCAGGGGTTAACTTTGCTACGAGGCCCAAAGCTTCCACTCAGCACCTCCTGAATTATGATTCAGAAAATACATCCGTTTAATCTAGAACCCAGGACTGTGTAAAGCCTTATTGTTAAAGTGAAGTTGACAGAACACATACAGCGAAGGAGGAAGCTTATTATGTCGTGAAGCTGCTGGCCTAAAATAATGAGTATCCAGACCACATCTATACTTTTAATGATTTTATTAAGACCGGAACAAAGTCCTAACTACATGAGGTAGTAAAAATATAATTTCAGTACAAATTTACTGAAAAACTTAGTAATACAGATGCTGATAAATGTTTACAAAGTTTATATCTTATTAAAATAGTAGATCTCCCTGGATACAATTAATCAACCCAGTTGATTGTGATACAAGGCACAGCCCGGATTTCATAT
This sequence comes from Mormyrus iriodes, assembly GCA_011763525.2. Taxonomy (NCBI): domain Eukaryota; kingdom Metazoa; phylum Chordata; class Actinopteri; order Osteoglossiformes; family Mormyridae; genus Mormyrus; species Mormyrus iriodes. The sequence goes on along the minus strand of JAAGVU020000078.1, from coordinate 13,277,494 downwards.
GTTTTTGTCTCTGTATGTGGTTTTTTGGGATCTATCAATCCTGCCAGATTCTTTTTCCATATAAATTGGCTGTGAAACATGTCTTACATGCAGTGGAAGCCAGACATGCTCTCACTACAGGCGTACTTATATACCCTCACATGTATGTCCCATTATTTGTACAGCATTTTTCACGATCCTCACAGACAAACGCATAGGCAATAAAATGGATCTGCACTGGAGAATAATAGTGAAAGATTGCACCCATTAAGCATTTAGTTTAATATTTATATAATGAATGATTGTGGTTACTAGACCTAGCACTAAGGGCTCATAGCAATGCTTCCAATGCAGTCAATAATAAAAATGACAAGAAAACGTGACATGTGGTCCATCCCAGGAACTTCAGGCTTCGCTGCAGTTTTCATGGATCAGATCTGACTCATTTCAAGCTGCACTCAGATGGTTATGAACGCCTGGATACCCAGGGACACTAAGATGACCACAAACACTCTCACTGTAGATGCATCAGATAATCTTGAACATTAATGAACAGTGAAAACAGATGAACAGATGCTTTACTTGAGGGGGCATAAATAATGTAGTTGTACAAGCTTACTTAATGCATAAATTAACCAGTAAAAATTGTGTAGTTACATACTGGCCCCATGTTCGTTCATCATTAATCAGTTATGTGTTTCATGCAGTAACCATGTTAGTTCATGATTTGTTTTTGAGTAATAACTGAGTGACTACGTTATTAGTGTCCCCTCAAGTAAAGTGTTACCCAGATGAATCTGATGACTGTCAAAACGCTGATTGTAGATGAATCAGTTGACTGTGACCACACTGATTGTAGATAAGATGACTGAAAACGCTGATTGTAGATGAATCAGTTGACTGTGATTACACTGATTGTAGATAAAATGACTGTCAAAACGCTGATTGTAGATGAATCAGTTGACTGTGATTACACTGATTGTTGATGACTGTCAAAGCGTTGATTGCAGATGAATCAGTTGACTGTGATCACACTGATTGTAGATAAAATGACTGTGAAAAAGCTGATTGTAGATGAATCAGTTGACTGTGATCACACTGATTGTAGATAAAATGACTGTGAAAAAGCTGATTGTAGATGAATCAGTTGACTGTGATCACACTGATTGCAGATGAAATGACTGAAAACGCTGATTCGAGATGAATCAATTGACTGTGAATACACTGATTGTAGATAAGATGATTGAAAACGCTGATTGTAGATGAATCAGTTGACTGTGATTACACTGATTGTAGATAAAATGACTGTCAAAACGCTGATTGTAGATGAATCAGTTGACTGTGATTACACTGATTGTTGATGACTGTCAAAGCGTTGATTGCAGATGAATCAGTTGACTGTGATCACACTGATTGTAGATAAAATGACTGTGAAAAAGCTGATTGTAGATGAATCAGTTGACTGTGATCACACTGATTGTAGATGAAATGACTGAAAATGCTGATTCTAGATGAATCAATTGACTGTGAATACACTGATTGTAGATAAAATGACTGTCAAAACGCTGATTGTAGATGAATCAGTTGACTGTGATTACACTGATTGTAGATGACTGTCAAAGCGTTGATTTTAGATGAATCAGATGACTATGATCAAACTGATTGTAGATAAGATGACTGTGAAAACGCTGATTGTAGATGAATCAGATGACCATGAACACTCGGAATGCTTTACCTCCTGTTGGGTTATGTAGGCTGGGATTAAAAAAAAAAGTTCACATTAATGCCTCATCACATTTCCTTGACTCACGCAATGAAAACACGTGAAACATGTTCAAATGTGTTACATCAGCAGGACAAGAGCACAGCTTTGAATGAAGGTCTTTGACGCACCTCTCTGATGCAACACCGTTTCGGTAGGAGCCAATATATCCCCTCCTCCTCTCAACGGGCATGACATCGAGATACCCTCCAGAGTCATCCTGAAGGACCCCAGCATGGATGGCTGCCCGGCATATACTTGACTTCTGTTCATGGGGGGAGAGAGAGCAAAATGACTCAAGGAGAGTCAAGCTTGGTAACGTTGGTGTGTCCACATTATAAAGCAAAGGTAGGTTGCAGTTATGGTTGACCCCATTCACTCACATCTGAATAGAAGCGTGTTCCTATGACTCGCATGGATTGGTGCCTGTCCTGCAGGCAGTGTCGAGGACAGTATAGCCTGGAGAAAGAAGGCCATCAGCAGGAAATACCAGTAAATACTCTCCCCACTCATCAGAGGAGTCATTCTGCATGGAGACGATCTCTGTTTGTCAGTAGCATCATTCCAAACAGCATCTCCATTACCAGGTGATTCCTTACGATTGGGATTACAGAGACGTAATCTCTATATTTCGGGATTATTTACCTTGGGCAATGCCTGACAGGTTTTCTGAATGGGCAGTACTGTGCGACTGTAGTGTCACACGTGATGGCTTTCACTGGAAAAAATGAAAAAGGCATTACTGATGGCGAACATTACGATGTATTATGCTGTCACGTGAATGTGTTAGATTTCCCACTACAAAAGCAGACAAACCTGGTACTTTTGAAACTGTGAAGGCATTTGCACCCTGGGATTTTCTGTGAATTACAATAATATATAAGTACGCATATAAACATGACGTCTCCAAGTCTTCTTGCCGCAAGTGAATGAACACCTCACCCCAATGTCTGAACCCCGTTCCTGTACGACACAGTGAAGTACTCTTTCCTTCCTTGTCTGGTGATATCCAGCCAGCCACCGTAGTCATCTATTATTCCTGCATGCAAGGCAGCCCCACAGATACTCGATTGCTGAAATAGAGACAATATCACCATTCAAAGGGTTTCTAAGAACTCAGGCAACGTAACACTGACCAGAGTTTCAATCCCATCCTCTTCCCACCATAACCCTATTTGGTAACAGCAGCAGTCTATCACAGTCTCTCTCCTTGTTGATCTTCCTGCAGTAGCATCAGACTCCCTTTACCTCTAGGTGGTGACCATCAATGGGCTTGAGTGAACTTACCATGTCATAATAACCACTTCCTATCACTTTGAATTCTCTGCTGATGCACCCAGCTGGACATTCGTATCTGAGACAGGGAAACCACAAGGCGGATAAAAAAGAACATCTGCTTGGGGCTCGAATGAATTGCATGGTAATTAAGTGTGTCTTTACTCATAAAGAGAATATTTATAAAACTAATATTTATATACAGCGGCACGGTTGCTCTTCCAATGTCAGAAGGGGTTCCTGCTACTGGTCACACACATGCACTTAGGCAAACTGCCAACTATAAATTGCCCCCCACCCCAGAGCAGGAAAGGCAGTTAGAAAATGGATATATGTGTACAAATGGCATCGTTCTCCGTACCGGTTACAGGTTGTTCCTTTACACTGGTCTCGTAACTTCGTCTCACAAGACACCTGTTGAGCTGGATACAAAGTTTACTGCTTTTACACCTTGAGGCTGAAACAGGAAAATAAAAAAATCTGATTGCCCTCTGGGACTGCACATTTACAAATTTAAGGGCAGTGTTCTTATAGGACCTGGGTGTTGACCAGATGGCTCTGAAGAACTCCTTCAACACAGAACAGATACTTCACTAAATTCTCTTGATTTAGCTCATTGGCACATTGACCTGCTTCAATGATCGTTTTTTCCCTTTGGCGCCATATGATCTTTTACTTCCATCCATAAATGTAGAATACATATAATTTATAACAGAACCAGATTTATAGCCAGAAAGTCAGTGAAACCGCATCTTACACATCTGCTGTGTGTCCTGTACGGTGTTGCGGTCCCTGCTCTGCTGGGGGGCAGCTGTTGGGTGGGGTGTCATCTCTGCAGGCTGTTGAATCCTTGGGTCTTCTGGCTCAACGTAGTTGCTCTCTTCCACCTCTGGGGGGTAGTGATCTTCCACACCGCTACCTGGAAACAGGTTTTTGTGGAATTTGCTGCAATCAAAGGTACTGGCCAGGAGGAGTATTCATTCTGGGATGTACAAAACCTGGCACACGTGCATTGTTAAGGCTGTGGACACCCACCTCTGAAGCAGAGGTTATCTCTGCAGCCTCCGCCATAGCTGGAGGGGCAGGCTGAGCAAGGCTGGCCATGTTTGTAAGGTGCATGTCCATACCAGTTCCCCCTGCATTTACCCAGGAACAGAAACATGAGACGTTTACTTAGCATTCTTCCCCATTTTAGCAATTAGCATTCTTCCCCATTTTAGCGGTTAGCACTCTTTCCCATTTTAGCGGTTAGCACTCTTTCCCATTTTAGCGGTTAGCAATCTTCCTCATTTTTGGACTGAGACAACTTTTGACCAAGAAATTAGACAGGTAGACTGACAGACAGACAGACAAGCAGGTAAAGTGAAAGACAGATAGATAGAGAGAGAGATAGACAGACAGACAGACAGCTTACGGGGGGGAGTAGTTGCAAACTAGGTACACGGCTTTGGCCCAGATCATGCCCCAGACGTTCATGTTGTAGCAGACATTGATCGCGCAACCAATCCGATTGGTGGTGGCCCACACCATCTGTAATGGAGGTTTATGCGGTGAGACCAGGGTCGCACAACCTCTCCATCTGTACACTGTGCATTTCTACATGGCTGCTGCATGTCCCTGGGATTACCTGTGTGTAGTGGGTGCACACCGGTCCTGAGCAGCGGAATGGGCAGTAGGGGTTGCACTCCTGGGGGTATGGGTACGAGTAATCCCTCACCTCATCATACCAGGCTTGAACGTGGAATGTGGGAGGACGATCTCTGAAGGGAGAAGGACCTTTTACTCATGTTACCAATACTAACTAATTTTTAACCACAGTCCTGCCCCTAACTTCAGAAGTACAACTGTAACCACAACAGCTTTATCCCTCAGTAACCGCATCAACAACTTCTGATCCAAATTAAGTAATTAGTCTTTTATCACATCTGTTCCAAACCTAGTTTTGCTAAATGGCTGAATTAATCAAAGTTTACCCTAAAATCCAGTTATCAGTCAAATATTTCTTGGTACCTGTTTTATATAGACTAGGCTTACCTGCTCCCCCTGCTCTATAATCCAGTTTTAGGCTAAACTAACCTGCTCCCCCTGCTCTACAATCCAGTTTTAGGCTAAGCTAACCTGCTCCCCCTCCTCTATAATCCAGTTTCAGGCTAAGCTAACCTGCTCCCCCTGCTCTATAATCCAGTTTTAGGCTAAGATAACCTGCTCCCCCTGCTCTATAATCCAGTTTTAGGCTAAGCTAACCTGCTCCCCCTGCTCTATAATCCAATTTTAGGCTAAGATAACCTGCTCCCCCTGTTCTATAATCCAATTTTAGGATAAACTAACCTGCTCCCGCTGCTCTATAATCCAGTTTTAGGCTAAGCCAACCTGCTCCCCCTGTTCTATAATCCAGTTTTAGGCTAAGGTAACCTGCTACCCCTGCTCTAGTTTAGTTTTAGGATAAGATAATCTGTTCCCCCTGCTCTATAATCCAGTTTTAGGCTAAGATAACCTGCTACCCCTGCTCTAATCTAGTTTTAGGCTAAGATAACCTGCTCCCCCTGCTCTATAGCCTAGTTTTATGCTAGAGTAACTTCCTACTAAGGCCATACTAACCTTCCCCAATGAGTCCCCAGGTTCTGTCCTATCTGACCCATTAGGTGTGTGGGGCCATGCTCCCAGCGGCATGCGTAAGCCCAGGCTTCTGCGCTCCTCTCCAGCTCCGTGTCCCAGACCTGCAATGTAGCCGGCTGTGTCTGTTACCCAGTGTGCATCCAGCTGGTCATATGCTCAAAACCTCTTACAAACTTTGGCTCATAATTTCCCCCGAGTCAATTGCAACAAGATGTTTGCTAATCTTGTGACATCTGTAAGCTCAGTATCCCCATACTGTAACCCCTGATTCATCTTGCATGCTACTTTTAATCAATAGAAATGTTTGAATTGGATAGAAAACAAAAATGTATGTGAATTATTATACAACAATTAATGCTGTGTTGCCTGTGCTCTTACCCAGAGCATCCTACCACTCTAACAATACGCAAAACACTGTGGATAAACAACAATTAGCTATATAAGCAATATTTTCAAATAAACAACAAAATTGGAAAACTACCAATAACTTAAGTCCTTAACTGGGGCTATAACAGTACTACAAACGGAATTAGCACATGGCCTGTACATTAACATACCATGAAAAACAAAGAAACTGATACACAATATTGTATAGATCAGTCAAAATTTGTTGATTGGCATCTAATTGCATCCAGAGTATACCCCTAACCCTAACCCTAACCCCTAACCCTAACCCTAACCCTAATGCTGCCCGGGATAGGCTCCAGGCTCCCCAAAACCTCGACCATGGATAAGCAATTATAAGATAGATAGATGGGACCAATGTCCATTGAAAGTAAAAAATTATTTGCATCTATTGTAACCAGGGGCAGATATATTTCTCCGGGGGTCGCATTAATTGTCCCTCTTTTGTTGTGGCCCTAGGCTGTAGCCTTGGACAGCCTATACTTTGCTCTGCCCCTAAGGCTACAGTTTGTCTTGAATTTGTTCATACGAACATTTAATTGTGTTCTCACCACGTCTATTCACGGTTTGTCTGCCACACTAGCAGGATAGTATGAAAGAGACGTAATGTTAGTATCTTTGCATCGTTTTCTTTTTCTGTCAGGCTACTTTGTGTCGGTTCACAATGTGAAAAGAACGCTGGGTAGCGTTAAGTCTCAGAGTAGGGTTAGTCCATTACAGCTGGGACAGGGGGCAAATTTCTCTATCCTGACAACATTTGCTAAAAATGCAAATAACTGTCATATTGCTATAATTTAAATGATCATTTAGGTCATATCCATAAATGTAACGTCCACAAAACCTGTCTTCATGGGGCCTCTAGTTTTTGGGGGGCCCAGGAGGCTTCCCACCCTCTCCTTACGGAATGTCCGCCCCTGATTCTAACAGCATGAAAAGGCACCTCCTTATTTCCCCTCACCATGTACTCCATGTTGGAGGCCTGTGGGTAAACCTGGCCTCTGAGTTTGTTGTGCAGATCTAGGATCAGCCGCATGTCGCTCTCTGTGATGGCCCTCCGCCCCCGCGGCCTGGCCATCTCCGCCTCCCTGTCCAGGGCGGAGGACTTTTCCAGAATCTCCTCCAGCAGAGTAATATTGTGGAGAACCATGGGAGCCACACTCTGGGAGAAAGCCAGCAGGACCAGAGCGCTGAGCCAGCCTGGGGGCACTCCTCTCATGGTGGGGAGGCTCTGTCCTCCCAAGACTTCCTCTAACATAAAGGCAGCCTCAAGACGCTTGGAAAAAAAGGAAAAAGAGAAAGAAGCAGTTTGATTGGCTACTTCTTTGACCTGGGTGAAGTTGGGTAAATACCGAGAGTAAATATTGTATGTGGGAGCAAAAGTGAACCACTGTGTCCCGTAGGAGAAGAAGATGGAGCCAGACAAATAAAAAGCAACTGTGAGGATGGTTTATTGTCAAATTACAAATGACACTATCTCATTTATCCAGTGAAACTCTAATCATAATGATAATTAGAATCAACGACAGCTGATATAGCTGTCAAAGCTCCCAGCCAATTCTATGAAAAGAGTGCGACAGACCTGTGAAATCCCAGTACGCTGACGTTAACTGGAAATGACATCAGTAATAAGTGTAACTAGTGGACCTTTCTAGACCTTAGAATCCAGTTGCATGGTGAGTTCCAGAACGTTTCACACCACCATGTCTGCACGGAATATTTCTGTGCATATTCCGCATATTCAGTTTATCTGAACTGCAGACAGGGCAATATAATAGAATTACCCAAACTGAGAATTTTTTCTTCAGCTAAGAATCGGCTTTCATCAATTAAGGCACAGATCCAATCTTTTGGGAAATTTATGCAGCAAACTATGCTAGATCCATGGTATATGGACTAGTTATATTTTACATGCCACAGATCTACAAATAGGTTTTCCAGTAATTCTCCACCTTTGCTCAATCTTCAGTGCACAGAGGCAATCACATGGAAGTTTCCATTTAACAAATGCAACCCTTGCAAAGATATTAGCATGCAAGCTAAGTATAGTCACTGAGATGCACACTCACCTCAGCAGCAAAGGAGAATGTCCTCAGCTGTGTTCCAAAAGCGTTCTTCCATCTCCATTTATTTTATTTCTAAGTAGGATTTAATGCAATATAGTTGTTATGCTCTTCTCGCTGACATAAATTTCATTTACTGTCAATGTATCTGAAATATTTAATTTAATATCAATGTATTACAAGCAGGACGTTCTCTTATACTCTGGTCTTTAGCGAACACTTTATAGCTCTCAGGACTTCCATCTTTGAAACAAGATTTTACAGCACAGACCCTACAAATCACTTTCTAAGGTCACTTCGACTTTTTGTACAGCTATTTCACAGAACCTTGTTAGATTTGCCTTTGGGTTTGAGAACATCTGTAAGCCTCACACGCCTCTTTACAGACGCTGGAGCCGGCGAGGGGCTCGAAGCTCAAACCACAGGATCACCGAGATCCTGCATCTTCCACTTTTATCCTAAATTGAAATTCCGTGATGCATGACGTTCCCAACCACTCCTCTCCCCGTGCCAGGAATGTTTATTCCCGAGGTCAGGTTTCATTTTCGAGGACCTCGCTCGCTATACCCAAGGGAAGGCGAGCAGGCAAACAGAAGTGTGGTCTTGAGTTACAGCTTGAGTCTTTTGCTCTCACCCCAATGACCTGCTGCTCCCCCCACCTCCAGGGGACAGGCCTATGCTGTATGTCAAAGCGCACTTTCATCAAGGAGGCCTGTAGTGTGTATGCATGTACATTCATAGGCAGCATGGCTTGTTACCCGTAGTGCTCAGACAGAACGCTAACAGTCACCCTTGGTGAATTGAGGTATTGACAGATATTTACTAACTAGAGTTCATTTTAAGGCAGATCAGAAGTCATTATGTAGCTGGCATTACAGCTGCGACTACAAAATTTACTTGCCTTTTGTACATCATAGGAATTCATATTTAGAAGCATCCAGTAACATAGGATCAGACAAAACAAGACAAAGGTACTAACACACGTTAAAGCAGACATGTGACCGGCTACAGCAGAGCTGCAAATTTATACAACACAGATAAAAAAACTGAAGGAGCTACAGCAATGGCTTATGTACTGGGGAGCCATGTTTCTGTACTTTTCTTTGCTCTGTCCTTCTTGGTGGCAGCATACTTGCCGTGCCACTGTGACGCCTGCTTCCTAACAGGAAAACCTGTGTCACACACTTTATCACTGAAGGCACTTCGGCCACCCAAAAGCCTTCACCGTCTGCTTGTTAATTCCAGCCACGACTTTTCTGTGCGCCTTACATTTACCCTTTCGTCCAACGCAACATAGAAGTCAAGTCAAAGTCAAAATAACCTCATTGTCATCTTCAGCTATATGATCCGGGGGTCACATGCTGAGGTGAAGTTTTAATTTTGTTGGGTCTTAGTGTAAGAAGACGCTAATGAATAGAATAGAAATATGAACATGGATGACTAAACACCGACAATCTGACATTATAAACACAACATACTGAGACGTCTTCATAAGACAGACAGGAAAGACATCAATAATATGTATTTCGTATGGACAGGAATGTGCAAAGATAAATGCTGGTTATAGTATTGTGATGTGAGGGTCAGAGAGCAGGGTCAGCCAATGCCCTGGAGCCATAGGGGTAAGGGACTTGCTCATGGGCCCGGTGATGACATCACTCTTCCAGCCATGGGATTTGAACCGGCAACCTTCTGAGTCACCGACTGGTCAAAAAAGGTGTCTTTACACAAAGTCACCAATCGTTTCACCAGTCCCAAACGTGAATGTCACCGATGCTGTGAGCTCCATGAATTGGGATTTTGATGTTTTTCTGGCAAATGTGCCTGAACCACAACCAAGAGCCAAACTAGCAGTCAAGCGCGGTCGCTGTCACAAGCCCCAGCATCCCAGGGGCTGTGACCACACAACACAAATCCATTCACTGACCACTAGTGTGCTACATATAACTTTTTAATGCGTTTCAAAAATACCAGAACTTAACCTTTATGTAACTACTGTAAAGCACAAAACCTGTACTTACTACAAGCTCAGAAGAAATTTCAACTGAAATAATTACTAAGACAGATGTTTGAAGAATAGTTTAAAAAGGGCACAAATCTATTTCTGCAGCCAGGGGCTGCCTGTGTATTTTAAGAGGCTTCTCCCCCAAACCATATCCACAAACACTGTTTATGTGTAACGTAGCCACCAGCATCCCCAACTCTGTCATTCCTTAAAAATCAGTGTTTTAACTTTAGTTTTCTATTGATAATCGACTGACTATAATTAAGTTTTCCTTACCTGGATGAGAGTATGGGACATCAGTATGCCCACATCGACTTGTTTTATTTTTAAAACCACACATACATGTGGTTCATGAAAGCGATAACAGAAATTTTACACATTTTGGAAATTATTCATACAGATCTGCTGTATAGTGCACATGGTTCATACTGCAGACTGGAGATATTCATAGCGACCCGCTTACACCTCAACAAGTAATTAATACAGACATTCTGCATAATGAACAGAATTCATGCCAATTTACTGCAAAGTGGGACATTCATGCAAGTCCGGCTTAAGACGGAATCCATGATTCATGCAGCCATAATGCAACCTGAACACATCATGCTGATCCCCCGACAGAATGAACACACTGTGATACTGCTCCAGACCGAACACATGGTTTATTTCGATCTACTGAACGTCTGACTGTTGCTGATATAGTCCGCAGTTAGCACATTTAATACGGATGGGTTCATGCTAGAGAATAAACACGTGATCTGTGGTGGTGAAGAGATTTGTGTTATGGCCAGAGATGTGACACCTAGATTACAGCCGTGTTTAACTAACATTATAAATCAAGTCATCATTAGACAGCATCTTATACAATGATAAAAAGTAATTTGTGGGTTACTGACTTAGGTTTGCACAATATCAGGATTCTCCAGGGATCAGAATTGATAAATTCCAAATCGATAAATAAAAATACTCCTTTATCAGTACAAGAGCAGTATTTATTATCACTCATTGTTATAAATGATAAATCATTTATCATACATTATTGGAAGTTCCATCATGAGTTGACTGTTGCCTGCAGCGAATGTTTGGAATCACACATACAGAAATACAATTCAAAATTCAAGCATTGAAATTCAAGTTGAGTGTCGTGTTTAAGACAGAAATAATACAGACAGGGGGCTGCATGGAGGCTCGCTGGGTGACATTATTGCCTCACAACTCCACAGTTGGGGGTCTGAACCCTCACTTCTACTCTGTGTGTGGAGTTTGCATGTTCTCCCCATGTCACATAACTTTCCTTCAGGTACTAGACTAGAGTCCAAATACAGTTCAGCAAACTGGCATCTTGAATTTACCAAAATTGTGTGATTGTGTGTGTGTGCAATGGCTGGGCATCATGTTCCAACACAAATAACAGAGAGAGTGCAGCCCATATACACGCATGAAGCGTGGTTACTTCACTTAATTATTAATATCAGCATTTCATGGGCTCGCTACCTGAGTAGAAACACTTTTTCTTACTGCAAAACCCGATAAATTGACTGTGATTGAAAGATATGTTGCATTTTTGTTCCATAGCTCCCCCTGGTGGTCAAATAGCAGCATAACATTGTGCTCACAGAATTCCTGTATTGTATACATTAAAGTGATTTAATGCTAATTAAACAGCACCATGATACCACAATTACTTCTTTTTTTTCTCAAACTAAGAAGTCCATGGTATAACTAAATAACTGCTACCATAGCAACCTTCACAAACTTGAAATTATAGGGCAAATTCCCAGTCTAAAAGTTAAATCTGGATCCTAATGATGTGTCTAACGCAGGACATCCACTTTATAAAATATTTCCAGCCAGACTAGAAAAGCCGGCAGTGTCAGGAGACAGGTGCTATCTTGGTGCAGCTCGAACCTGACAGAGCAATGGCAGGTTGTTGGAGTTAATGATGAGTCTCCTGAACACTCAGTGGTCAGTCACAACGGTCTGCAGGCTTTGTAATCCCTGTTCTACTCCTACAGAAACTGTGCTGGCTGGAGTGATGTCCGTTGTCAAGCTGAAATGTTACTGTTGATGATACAGTTTAAAACCTTCGTGTTACATTTGAACAGCGATATGCCTGCGGTTATAGCCAGTTTATGCTGGCTTATATTGTAACAGAGTTCATGACCTTTGACCCCACTGGAGGAGATCCTGCTATGAAATTTCGATGCGCATGTTGACATTTCATGGTTACAAGCTGCAGTGTTACATGGTAGCATTTCATGAATAAACACTCAGACGTGTTTATCCGCTCCATTTGTGAACTTTAAACTACAGTAAGTATTTCCATTCCATTTAATTACAATAAATTATCCATTCAGCATAATCACATTTCTTAAGCAAAAAGAACAAAATCAAATAATTCATGATAATAAAATGTGTTTATATATAATATATCCATCCATCCATTTTCCAGAACCGCTTATTCCATTTTGGGTCGCGGGGGGTCCGGAGCCTATCCCGGAGGCTGCG
>JAAGVU020000078.1:13250849-13264784 GCA_011763525.2 Mormyrus iriodes | reverse complement strand
CCGGGCGGAGACGTGAACCCCGATCCCAGAGGTGTGAGGCAACAGTGCTAACCACTGCACCACCGTGCCGCCCCATAGAATACATAATAAAGTGTAAATGCATGTTTAAAAATAGGGGTCAAGTTAAATCATGAAATTGCGATGAGAATTTAATTATCACCAATGAAGTGTAATGAATGGCTGTAAAAACACTCTGAAATGATGTTTTTTAATTTCAGCAACAGGAAAGCCAGAGAATTGCGGTCTCTGCACAACCTGCAAAAAGCTTCTACATTTATCTCTTCCTGATTAGATCATCATATTTTATGATAAATTATAAATTATTTTGGTTACACAACAATCGTCACCAGAGGGCAGTGTTGTCTAGCAATACTAGAAATCTCAGCCACTTCAACGGAACGGGAGCGGTTTTAGTGCCTATTAGTGCCTATGCTTTGCGACTGTCGAATCAAAGTTAATTCTTTAAACCGCATTTTCACAATAGTCTTGAAAAGAAACTTATCTGCATCCATACAGCTGAAATTGAACGTAAAAAAGATTAAATAAATCTAATTGTGATGAAATCATTGAGTTACTTAATTTGGATGTATCGTACTCTATAGTACTGGTCACCATACATAATAATGCCCGTAACTTGATCCGCGTATTGACTGGGTTTTAAATGGGTGCAAGGCAGCTATTTTAAGGGTTAGCTTAAACGGAGCTAAGAGACCTACACAGTGCTGCTGTCCTGTAACAGCAGCCAGCCCCCCTCCCCAAACCCATATTATCCCTAAACAGACCTTTCTGTGTCTCCCCTCTGCAGTATTACACTCTGCAATCACAAAACCGGCGCACCAGCTTGTCCTGCACACACATCACATTTTCTCGCGGTATGTAACCGTTCATGAATAAGCGATGACGGTGAATCTTGTTAGGCATTAAAATTTTCATAAATTCATGGTCTTGGTATTTTGATTAAATGTTTTATTTTAAAGAATGCTAAATGGAGGAATATTATGTAGCTATCCATGAATTAAACGATAATAGCACCTTGCATAACCGTGTATTAACATTCCTAAGGTTACAGAAGCCTTATATTACAGCTGGCGTGAGTCACTGTGTGCCGGAAAGTTCACCTCATGTAGACATTCTTTAAGTTTCAGAAAACAAAACTGACATACAGGCACACTTTTAGCTAATGCTAATGCTAGCTGAAACACTTTGTTTTGTTTGATCATGAAATGGTCCGGGAGAAATTGACGTGTTTAGTAGAAACGGAAATGTGTGTGGGTTTAGAAATGTTCAATCTTGTATTTACACACACACAAACAAACACACACACACACACAGTATTGAATATGCATGAAATGTGAAAATTTAATCTCGTTAAAAAAAACTCCAAATTCATTAAGTCTGTGACCTTAAAAGAATCGTACAACTAACTGCTATAAAATACTTTGTGCTGAAAGATATAGATCTAATGTTTCTAGGCAATTCTGGAGTGTCAGTGGGTCTGAACAAGAAATGTTGGACCTTCAGGTTAAAGGAAGGGGACCCAGACCCCTTCTTGGAAACTGCATTTACACAAGGGGGGGGGGGTCCAAGGAGCCAGCCATGTGGACAGGCGAAAGACGGCTTATCGGAACCAGTACAGGTAGTTGGAGCTGACTGCAGGGGAGCACAGGTTACTGCTACAGGACCCCCCGTAGGCTGGGGGGCAGGCCGAGCAGGGCACGCCCACTTGGTAGGGCGCCTCCCCAATCCAGTTCCCTCTGTGGAGGAGAGGACAGAAACATCCAGGTTACGTCAGAGCTGTGGTCCACTTCCAGCCTCAGGGAAAATCAGCCAAGTCGTCCAGAGCCTCAGAGTAATAACGCACTTTTTTTAAGAACATAAAAATGCCAAAATACGTCAGGAGGCCCATCTGCTTTTTGGTAAACGTATTAGAAATGGTGACTCTAATTAATGGCCCCATCCAAACACACTAAAAGAAATATTATTCTGAACCAATAAAACTCTCTGTGTTAAAAGAAGTCCAGCTAATTCCCATTTATGGCTTTGTGTTTCTAAACCATTGCTAACAAAGAAGCAGTCAGCAGAGCTGGCCTTATCGCCTCCCCACAGGATTCTGTCCATTTGGATCATATTATTTTGCTCAGACTACGAGACTAAGGGCTTTGGTCCCTCTAACCAGTCCTTGTATGGAAACCCTCTGAGAGGGACCCATTGTTTTCCTAAATGCACAAATGGTGTTTATACGGCTTTCAGCACATATATTACTGTGGCAACCAAGCTGGCTGTAATAAATCCCTCATCTTCTTGTTCTCTCCTGTTAATTTAATAATATCAGATTGGTCTCCCTGCATGGATACCTACTTGGGGGAGTAATTGCACACCAGGTATGTGGCTCTTCTCCACAGAGAGCCCCAGACGTTCATATTGTAACAAGTCTGCACCGCACATCCCACCCTCCTCGACGTCGCCCACACCATCTGCGGAGAAAGGAAGCTGGGTTCACCATCGCCTTCAGTACTGGAAATGTACTTTGCTAGTATTTTATGCCGTCTGTCATTTATTTGGAATTCCTCCATTCGAACATTTATTGCTAATATCGGGTAAACCTTTCGGGAGAGTGACTCCCAATACGGGGAGAAAGTTAAAAATCCATACAGGTCAAGTCTAGCCACATTGGAACACGGACAGGGCTACCCACAGAACCTTCATTCTACAGCAGGTCGGGATATTATATTAATGGGTCCATTTAGTATGGAAGAGAAGGGAAATAAATCTGGGAGTGCATGGGAAGTCGATTAGGGTGTTGGCACCTGTCATGACTACGGCTTAGTCTGCAGCTCAGATCACGGCTCAGGCTGTCTGGCTCACACCGTGGGCCGAACCCGCAAGCTGTACCTGAGTGTAATGTGTGCACATGGGTCCGTAGCAGTGCAGCGGGCACCGGGGATTGCAGTCACGAGGG
Source organism: Mormyrus iriodes (assembly GCA_011763525.2). Classification (NCBI taxonomy): domain Eukaryota; kingdom Metazoa; phylum Chordata; class Actinopteri; order Osteoglossiformes; family Mormyridae; genus Mormyrus; species Mormyrus iriodes. The sequence goes on along the minus strand of JAAGVU020000078.1, from coordinate 13,261,825 downwards.
TAGGGGAACACATAGTCTCTGGCCTCATCGTACCAAGGCTTCACAAGCTGTAAAATGGACCTGAAGCTGGACAGCCAGGAGACGCCACGGGGTCAGAAACCACGCTGTTCACAGCTTTGCATACAAGCGCATGCATAGGGTGAGTATTGCTAAAATCGGACACTTTCGGGAAAATTTGCTTTCCGAAAAAATTTACAGAATCATCTCAATTCAGGGCTGGTTCTAGGAAGGGGCACGGGGGGGGGCAATGCCCCACCAAATGCTCCGCATGCCCCACTAAAGCCAAAGATGCGACCCACCAACATCTCTTATTGCCCCCCCCATTTGATACAGTCTAGAACCGGGCCTGATATCAATGTCTGGAATCCCAACTCGATACCATTCTAAATACATTAATGCCCCGGAACACTATATAGACGTGAAAATAAAGTATTACGAAACACATATATTAACTGCGATATTTAACTGTCCCACTCGGCCAAGTGTCCCATTTTACAAATACTCACCCTAGTGTACAAATAATACAAACACACACTATACACCTAACGGAGCGTCTGTTCCTGTGGATTCATAAGAAGGCACACATAGTGCACAAGACGACTATTTAAAAAGATTATAAACATGTATGTCAGTAAAATAAATGTGTTAGTCTTTTGTGACTATGAATGGCAGAGTTGGTCCACTTGAATAGCTGTTAAAAAGATGGGAGTTAAGTGTTTTATACCGGCCCGTCCTGACCGAGAGGTTTTGCCCGTAGAACCGCATCAGATAGTACGGCCCGTGATCCCAGATGCATGTGGCTGCCCAAGCTTCTGCTGACTGGGCCAAGCGGTCATCCCAGACCTGGGCGGGCAGGGACAGAGATGTCGGCTTGACCAGAACCTTGAAGGTGGTCCAAAACCACGTTATACAGTAGGAGGCAAATTTATGGTTGCGCTTGGAGACCAGTCTTCTGTGAGTGTCTAGCTCTAGGCATGTCTACACGGGTCATTCTGAAGGCTTCTTCACAATTTTTAGAATATAACGTGTTTGCACTGCAGTCAGATATGAATATATATCTCGAGTGGTCATGTAGGAATGCACGATGACATGGATAATGATAACATAATTGTGGGGTTTACATGACATAATTTCCCAACCCAACTCAAAACGTCAGCTAAACTTTAATGTGGTGATTTGTGATGCTCAGAAATAAAATACGATCTATAATTTATAATCCCATGTCGCATTCCTCTGTCAGACAATTCAATTTAGCATTCAGCTTCACTGTTAACTAAAATAGACTACTAGACCTAAAAAAAACATTACAATGTAAATTATGCTACAGTGATTAAAATCGTGGTCATTGCAAACTATCATTTAAAGTAATATTTTAACAAATAAATAGGTTTATAATGTTCACGATTTTAAATATTGTAGCACTTTTACATTTATATAACTAAGTTACGAATAACGGCATGCGTTTACTTATGTAGGACTAACCTGTCACAGTTAGAATTAATTAGTTGACACTTACCATGTACTCCATGTTGGCTGCTGGTGGGAAGACATTTGCCCGGACCATGTTATGGTAATTTACGATGGCGATCATGTCGTTCTGTGAAATGTATCGTTTCTGCCTGGTCCTGGATGTCTGTGCATTACTGACCGATACATTAACGCCGGACAAACGACTAGTGTTTGAAACAGACCCAGTGTTACTGACCACCACGACACGGTCACTGTCTGCCAGGGTGATCACAAGCGCTATAAAGGACAGGCAGACGCCGGTGGTACTTCTCAGCATGTCGGTGCAACTGATTTCCTGATTATTAACCTTTTAAATGGAATTTACGAAGTACAGTACGATAGTATAAAATGGTCCCGAGTTCAAATGGGTATTTGAAAAGATCAATTTGAAACTATTATTATCAAACTAAAAATGACTAAAATTGTATTCTACCTGAGACGTATTTCTTTGGTTTCTGCAGGACAGGAAACCTGTAGCTGCACGGGTTCTTGAAATTTTATGCTTCTCGAGATCGCTTGTCGTATTCTGGGCTGTGCCTTACTGCTACCTATAGGAGATCGCGGACTATCCTTAGTTTTGGCACGTTAAATTCTCACTATTCGTTGGAGTAGTTATTCAGTAATGCCCTTACCGACATTTTGTATTTGTAAATGTTTCTTAAATTACTGTTTGTTTTCCCTTTAAATAATACATTTGCTTTATGTTCGTCCAGCAGGAAAACTTTATATAATTGCGATGACTTACATGATATGAAAGTCTGTTGGATTGAGTTTGAGGAAACTCTGGCTACACACTGTGTATCTCTTAGAGTTAATGCAGTCTTAGTCATCTTGCATTAAGATACAAAGAACAAAGCATTAGAACATGAGGCAATTTAATAGTCCTTTTAATCCACCCTGACTGATCAAGGCTGTTGAAACCAAAATGAGACTAGCTTTCAGGCAGCTCATGGACATCCATTTAGAAGATCAAGATGCTGGTACCTGATCAGTTTCATTGAAGAACGTCCAGTAGAATTGTAGTCATGCATGGTCACCATCAGCAAGCCAATAGCATGGGACCACACTCAGTCCTGCAGCCAATCCACCCCATCATACATAGTTGGAACCGTTCAGGTGCAACAGTAGTAACTTACATAGCAACTCTGCTTTTAGGGAACATACCCGTGCTTAGTAATATACACATTCACTCTTCTGCTGTTTTGTGTGACATGTGTGATGCTGCATCACTGAAAGCTGAACATTCACGCGCAGAAAATGTGTTTCCACCAAAACGGCACGAGGACTGCATAACGGCATATGTGTAATAACCGGGACAATCACATCCATCTTGAACGCCATTGTTTGTCATTGTTATTGTTTAGCCTGAAGTCTATCGTTATTTGTCAATTCAGAGACCACACACATAAGAAACAAACTGACGTTTTAGCGTTATAATAACTTATGTTCTGCAACTTATCCTTGTTTCTGAAACTTGACTTAATACCCCTCTGAGCCCAATCGAAGATCATGACTGTTAGCTGTAGAATGTTGGGGAAAGTGATTCTGTGCAGATGGTTGGAAATTGGACCTGTAATAGATTACTTTTTTGAAATTGCAAAACATTCTTATCTGTTCATGTATATTATATTATGTTATATGAGATAAATATATATATAGTGGACAAATCACACGATAAAACAAGCCGGTAAACTACAAACGTCACAGTTTACTGAATGATCACCCGAATTGTTTACAGGAACGGTGATCGACCTTGTTGTGTACTGGAGTTAGTACATGGATGGTGCTTCACTGCACAGTCACAGTTGTAATGCACTTTGACAAACCCCACCAGGTATCCGGAGATGAGCCAGTGAAGGAGAGTCAGGTCAATAACAATTTCAAAGGAGTGTTTTTAGTGAGCAGTGAAGGAAAGGAGACAGCTTGTTTAACTGCCCCCACCCCCAGCAAATTGCTACATGTGGTTCGTACATTGCTACAGCTACTGAGATTTATTGAAACATAAATAAAAAAGCAAGAATTAAAACAATGCCTTAAATTATTTTAACCATTATTTTAATTGCAGGACTCACACACACATGCTGCATTTCATTTGAACAGGGAAGACAATGCAGCCTAGAGAAGCTGTGGGAGCAGCTGGCAGAATTTTTGAGTTCCTAGATGGAAATTTCAACTGGAAAACGCCCCGAAGCCGGAATTCCCACTTGGAAAGTCAGAGGAACCTCTGCAACCCTGACCTCAGAACTCAAGGTGGCAGCACCCTTCATCAGCAGAAGTGAAAGCTGTAGTTATTTACTGTTTATTAGCACTTATGTGTTATTTGTGCCTCATTGAATCGGTCTTACACGCAGTACTGTGCAGCCACTGTCCATCTGTGAACTTATTACTGCGGTGTTTTCTATGTGTTCTGTGAGGTAGCGCTGCACAACTACTGTATATACTTGACTGTTTTCTTCAAGTAATTTTTTTGGTCAAGTTGAGTGAAAAGACAGCGGACTGGGTGACCAGCATCAACAATACCGAAGTGACTAATCGGGATTGTGAGATGGTAACGAAAGTCGGGGAAAATGTGTTAAAACGCCGTAGCTGACGTGTCCTTCGGCCGGAAATATAATTTAACGCCCCAGCTGCACCGGTGTTACCGCCGGGTGCCCCGACCCCGAGGCCGAGGCCGGTCTGGGGTGTGGCATTCCCGGGCTGAAACTCTGTCCACCCCAGCCCTGAGCATCAGTGTGTATGTGCTTAGTGCGTGTTTCAAATGGAAAGATGCTAAATGATTCTTTGTGTCCGTACAGAGCCCTTGGGGAGCAGGCAAACCTGGCGTGAAAGCAGCTATCCAGGTCAACCATCATGATTCGTCGACAAATAGTTCTTTTGAACCGGTTTGTTTCAGTAAATCAGTCGAACCGGTTTTCAAATCTAGAAGAATGGAACTTTTTGTACATCTACGCATTGCATAGGTAAAAGTCTTATATTCTAAAAATCCAAACGTATTCGACGAATTATCATATTGCAGCACTGGTGGGATTTGACTATCCCTGCATGCTCGTGCACGCTTGCAAATAGCCCTTGTATGCAGGCCCGGTTCTAGACTGTATCAAATGGGGGGGCAATAAGAGATGTTGGTGGGTCGCATCTTTGGCTTTAGTGGGGCATGCGGAGCATTTGGTGGTGCATTGGCTCCCCGTGCCCCTGCCTGTATATCTTGTATGTCAGTCCTGTTTGTTAGTGTGAATACTTGTGCTCCTGATAGTCGCGTGTACCTTTCCTAGTGTCGTATGGTAATCCTGATGTGTTCTAGTGTTATGTGATGCTCTACCGTATGTGAGCCTTCCTGTTATATGTGTGACCTCCTCGCGTTGGCTTCCCTTTCGGATCTCCTTGTGTTGCTGCTGAGTTCGGTCCTTTTAAGGACTACGATAAAGAGCAGCTTCGTGCAAACCCATGCCTCCTCGTGCTCCTTCTCCATCGCGATGCCTCGGTCTGCCCGGCGCCACAATATAAAAACACACAGCAACGTTTTTAACTCCCTTGCATTTGCTTATTGCAGACTGACTAGAGAAGTGCTACCTGACTAGTCAGTCAATGTCTTAGACGGAGTGCCTAAGAAACCACTACCCGAACCTATATGTCAGAATACTATTAGCCTGTAAAAAGGAAAACAGACTGTAACGCGATTGGGTTCAAACACTTAAAATTTATAGTCATACTTTGGATGAGCATCTTACAGCAGATGGATTCTTTTTTGAATAACGACGTCTCCACACTTTAATTCATGGATAAAGTTGGACTTTTTAGAAAAAGAGTGGAAATGTACCAAATTTAATGTAGACTAAGCTCCCATTGCAAACAACAACTTAAGGAAATTCAGTTAAGGACTTCTTTGGGTTGATAGAATGTCAGTAGGTGTTTATGAAAGGGTGCATAAAGGTATCAACACTTATCTGCTTGGATTCTGTAAGGAGCGTTGGGCGGTGAAACAGGTAGCACATGTCGATGGGAGCATCTTCACCGGCCAATCAGGTAGCGCTTTTCTTTTTGAATATAAATAAGTTTTCCCAGACTACCTTGTAAAACAAAAATTTGCATACGGATTGGGTAGTGACATGACTCAACAAGCAGGTGGCTTTTGGGATGTAAAACACTCAGCTGTGCATTTGAGAACTATTTATGTCTTTACTCCATTTATTTAATCTTATGAAAGGGACAAGAAAAAAATTAAGACCTTTGTAAACAAAATTCAGTTCTTTGTCAATGAAATTCAATGCGTTTCCTGCCTTATTTTGAGAAAATTAAATTCAGTGCTTTTAAAATACTTTTAAGACACCACGGTTACCCTGTGTATAGTGTACATGTGATATTATTGACATCATGTCTGTGTTCCGTGCTGAAGTACACATGATGGCATGATTAGAGATCACACTAGATGCCTACTGTACATGAGTCCAACTAAACTGTGCTTGGGCTCACCCCTTCAAGAGGCCCCAGGCATGGTATAAAGCAGTAACACTAGTGATACAAACTAGACTTCAGGGGTCAAATGTGTTCGGGCATGGTATGGATGGCATAGCGTGAGTACATCTGTAGAGTTAGGTGCCAGTACAAAAGGAAAAGAGACTATTCATACTGTACCGTTGTTTATCATCCTTGTATATCTATATTACATCATTGTTACTGTAATGATCTCTTTGTCCTGATATGGCTTTGGCATTGGTGGTGAAACTGTTTCTCACCATTCAGCGAGAAGACACTGGGCTGATCTTCAGCCTAGGTATTACTTCTGCTTTATCTACAGATTTTACACATTAATGAATTAATGTCAGACAGCATGTCAGCCAGCATGAATCAATATTTAAACCATGCTGTGTATGATGGAGTTTTTCAGAATTTGGCTAGAAAATTAAGACTTCAGTGGATATCGTGTATATTAATCATTTGGCCTTTATTTATTTACTTTGTTGAGCACTGTGAAGCAGCCGGTCTGTAGTGTGGATTACAGCTTTGGAGTGCGCATCAGTTAGAAATCATTGTGAAGTATGACATGAAATGTAGCCAAATCTATTTCCAGCTGGATCATGGGGCTGCTCCACCCACTGAGCTTGGACCCAGTGACTCAGGCTTGCAGGAACGCTCAGTTAAAGCCTGTAAAAACGTACCAAGTTTCACGTCATGCCCTGGCAAGCTTTATTTTCCTGAATGTAAAATTTAACTGTGATGAAACACCAAGCAAATGTCTTCATCTTGTCGTGCCCCTTGGATTTCACCTCTGCAAAACCAGGTGGTCTGTTAACTTCTAAGATAAGGGTCTCCAGCTATAGTATAATAAAATAATAGGAATAAATATAATAATAAAAATCTAGTATACCATACGTACATATTGTGCATTTGAAATAATGTTTTTGTTTTGCAATCTCTTACAATATTAATGCCATCCTCTTGCCATCCCATGCAAAATTTTCTAGGTCTAGTAGCTAAAAAAGTTCCCGGTCAAGACATCATAGGAACTTGTAACCAGGGACCATGGTCCGGAACTTCTGTGTGAAAGCACCTCATGTATGGGGCGAAAAGTCTGGGGTTGGGATTAAAAAGGTCTCCAGAACTGCCTCCGGGGAACTACAGTAGGACTGAAAAAAAAGTTTCTGCGGTGTGAAAGCGCCCAGTGCCGTGTCTGTGTGTGTTGGGTGGTGTTGGATGACATGATATAATCGGCCTTCCATACTTTTTAAATATTGCATATTACTTTTTTAGATATTGCCCAGCCCTATAGAAGGTTCAGTAAAAAACGTAACTTACTGATTCATCCATTGTCGATTCATGTAATATATGGTTAAATAATATTTTAACATTACCCATCTCACAGATGACACTTTGAATTGAAATTTGAAATGTAAGCACCAGTGCTGCCAAGTCTCATAGAACGAACAAGCGAACAAGCAAGCAAACAAGCAAGCAAGCAAACAAGCATAATTTTAAGGGCTTAATAAAACAGCATTCTATTCTGGTGTCAGAAGTGGGATGCTAGAAATGGCCCCACTAGTATCACTAGAAAAGACTCTCATCAGCTTCCTTCTGACAGTCCAACTCCAACCTGGTATACCTACAGGCAACGGTGAAGTAGCGGAATTGGAGAAGACATGGCAATTAGCTGGCGAGGATGGTTTGGGAGAAGAAGCCCGTCTGCTGGTCCTGTAGGGAGAAAGGCTACTGAACACGCTACTGTTCGGAAATCTGTGCCAGAGCCACCAACAGATGAGCAGGGATGATGGGGTGAGCCAGCTCACTGGACCCCTGTCCTGCCGCAGCGCACCTTCAAGCTGCTCCTGCCATCCCACCAGCTCCTCGTCCTAGATGGCATTGACGACTGGGGAAGGTGGGAGCTCCAAGAAGCTCTCCCTGCTCACCAACCAGTCAAGGCTCTCGGTGCACCAGCCGTGAGGAGGTGTACTGCATGCTGGAGGCTTGGCTGGCTCAAAAGTGCCGCATGCTTGATGTGCAGCGGTGTCAGAGCCAGCAGGATTGGAAGTGGCTGTGCGAGGAACTGGCCAGCAGGGAGTGTGAGCAGAAGCGTCAGGCCGAGGCAGTGGAGGAAGTGTAACTTGGCCATGAGGTGACACTGCTCAGCCTTGAAGAGGCATGTCGTGTTTTGGAGGCCCAGTTAGCCTAGGTGAGCAGCAAGCTGGCAGAAAAATGGGAGCAGTGTGAGCAGGACTAGCAATGACTGCACGAGTCCCAGAGGCAGGGGCAATGCAGCCTAGAGAAGCTGTGGGAGCAGCTGGCAGAGTGGGAGTGGCTGCGCGAGGTAACTGCAGATGCGCGGTAGGACGCCCTGTGAGAGAACAAGCCTGCTGGTCAGCAACAGGTCCCCACTAAGCTGTGGAAGAAGAATGGTCGAGGCCGGGGGGACCTGCACCACCAGAGCCCACTAGCAGTCTGGCTCTGCCAGGAGTCACCAGCTGCTTGTTGTGTTTCCGTTTGTCATGTGTGCCCTTGCCTGTGTCATGTATGAACCTGGTCCGATCCTAGCATCTCTTTAGCCGTTGAAAAATTATCCACCATGTATTTGTCTTACTGTCCGGCATCTGACCTCCCTGAATTTTCCAGTTATGGGTGGTTCAGTGGTTGTTTCAGTGCCTAAGTAAGTCTTTTTAAAGGCTTAATAAAAGGCTATTCTTTGTCCTTAAATTAAGCCTTATTATTTTTCACCACTGCCATGATGCTTCGGTTTGCAAGAGGTCACTTAACTTTATGATGCTGGGGAAATTACTACACAAGCATAGGCTAAACCAAAGGCAGCGTTTGATGGCATGATGTCATTTAAGTTTTAAGCTATTTTATGTATGTAAGCATATGTCAACTGTATGATGTCAATCGTTTGATCAATTTTGGGTTGTGTCTGTGTCTGTAGTATAACTGTCATTCATATTTGAATTTCTTCGAATGATGAATTTGTCATATTAGACTTATAAAAATTCGGATTAGGTTAAAAAGCCCTAAAACCACAACCCCAAAATAAGAACGAGCCCAAAAAAACACAACTCGATGAAATTATAAGCAGCTTCAGAAAAAAGCCTGACGATGGGGAAGATGGAGCTGAAATAGAACTAACCATCATTTATTGGAGGGGTAGCCTACATACAGTCCCCCCAGGATTTCACGATTTTTTTTGTGATTTTTGCGATCAAAATGATCAAAATTTGTGAGAAATTTTGAGATTTTTTCCCTTGCTAAACCCCATCCAAGGTCTACATAGACCTAGTAAGACACAAAATGAGTGAGAAAGGAACAAAATTGACAGGCAGACAGATTAATTGCATGAAAATTTCTTTATTATTTTCTGTTTTCCAGTCTTGATGTAATTACCTCAATAAAACCCAAGATTTGTGAACGCAAGGAGACATTGCCCACATCTTTCCACAAATGTTCAAAATGAGTCATTATGAAAAACTTAAATTCTTAAATTAACTTAAACACTTAAATTAATTGTCTGTAAATTGAAATTGATGATTTTGCGGGATTTGAAGCGATCGCAAAATTGCGAAAAACTGGAAGGATTGTACATAGCACTCTTAACTAAAGAGATCAAATGTGCTTTAAGTCAGGAGAGCTTTGATGAAACTTAGGGTCCATCTGTACTAATACGTTTTCGTTTAGTAACGCAGATATTTTCTTCCTGTTTAGCCTTCCGTCCACACTACCGGGGATCTTTTTATTTCCCAGAAACGGAGAAAAATTGCACTGCTCTCTGACAATAAACGCTTCAGTGCGGACACTCAGAAAAGTTAAAATTTTGTTACGCATACATAAGTACGCTCCGATTGGTCCGTAAGCAGCTCGTGACCCTTTTCTGATTGGCTCTGTTTGTTTTGATGTCTCGCTTCCTGATTGGTTATTCTTCATGGGAATGAAGAATGCTTTTCCTTAGTTTTTACGGAAGTAAGCCACACATAAGTATGGATGACGTACAGGACCTTCGCTGCCTGGCGTGTTGTTTTGCTTAGTTATGTGCAGCTAAATTGTGTTTTGTGTACATTGTATGCGGTTTACTACTATTGTGTAGCTGAAAACGAGGCTGTTCCCGAGCCACGTTTAAGTGCAGCTCTAGCTTATGATAAAGACATCCAGCCATCGAGCACTAGCCTGCACTGAACCTGAGGGGGAGACAGTGAGGCGTGTAGTGACCACATTTCTGGATCGCTGTGTTGTTGCTGCGATGGTTCCTTTTATGTACAGCTTTATGTTTGCGATGCTACAATACTGTGATATTTCGCTCTTGCTAAATAAAGTACGTACATTTACTTTAAACAAATGCTTGTGTATGAGATTAATCAACAGTCAAGCGTTTATAAAAACTGAACTTTATTACTAATCAAAGTCAAAAGAAATGATTCAAAACATATACTTCGCCACTTCTAGAATTATAAAAAAATTTGGTTGGACAAAAAAAACGTCCAAAATACACGTTGTGCTCGAGCTACAACAAAGTAAAATATAAAGTGCGCCACTTCTAAAAACATAAAAAGCTTTGGTTAAATGTGCAAATGAAAAATGTCAGAAATATATTCGTTAACAACCACTCTTATAGCTAGGTTTTTGAATTTTACACGGAGCAGTGTGAACACAGATGTTTTTTTCGACGCAAGTGATTACGGTAGTTAGGGCGCAGATCTGGCTACATCCGCACTAATACGTTTTGGTTTAGAAACGCAATAGTTTTCTTCCCTCTCAGAAGCGGAGAAAGATTTCCACGCTGTCCAGCAACTAAAATCCCTGTCAACGCATCAGTGCGGATGCTCATCCATCCATCCATTTTCCAGAACCGCGTATTCCATATGGGTCGCGGGGGGTCCGGAGCCTATCCCGGAAACTGCGGGCGCAAGGCAGGGAACAACACAGGATGGGGCGCCAACCCATCGCTGGGCACACTCACACACCATTCACGCACACATGCATACCTACGGGCAATTTGG
>JAAGVU020000078.1:13190253-13242130 GCA_011763525.2 Mormyrus iriodes | reverse complement strand
ATAGTCTTAACCCTTATCTGTACCCCATCTATAGTCCTTGTAAGCCTCACCTGTATCCCAGCTATAGTCTTAACCCTCATCTGTACCCCATCTATAGTCCTTGTAAGCCTCACCTGTATCCCACCTGTACCCTCGCTGTAGTCCACCTAAACCTGTAGTCCACCTGTAAGCTAACTGTAGTCCTTCTAACCCTCACCTGTACAATAGCTGTAGTGCTCTTCAACCTGTATCCAAACTTTACTCTGGCTGTAGCCCTAAATCTGACCTGTACCCCACCTTCCCCCTAGCTGTAGTCTTCTTAAACCTGTACCCCACCTCCCCCCAGTTGTAGTCTTCTTAAACCTATACCCCACCTGAACCCCAGCTGTAGTCCCCCTTAACCTCCCCCGTGTCCTCCACCTACATGCCTGTTCCTCAGTCCTACCCTGTTCACATGGTAACTCTGGCCTCTGCCCTTCTAACAGGTACATACCAAGGTCAGTGGATGGGTGGCATGCGTCACGGCTATGGCGTGCGGCAGAGCGTCCCTTATGGCATGGCGACAGTCATTTGCTCGCCACTCCGCACCTCGCTGGCGTCGCTGCGCAGTGAGCAGAGCAACGGCAACGTCCTCCAGGAGCCGGCTGCCGACAACCCAGCCAGCGGCCGCGGCGGTTTTGTGCTCAACGTGCATAGCGACAGCGAAGTCGGGGCCAAGAAGAAGGGGCTCTTCCACCGGGGGGCGCTGTTCGGAAGCCTAAAGCAGCTGCGCAAGTCTGAATCACGCTCGTCACTCTCAAGCAAGCGCAGCTCCGCCCGCAGTGATGGCACCATGAGTCGCATCAGTTCCAGTGACGGGAACTCGAGCCTGAGCTACGGCGAGGGCGCGGAGGATGAGCCGGCCACCGGGGACAACGTGGATGCCACCACCACCGAGACGTACATGGGCGAGTGGAAGAACGACAAGCGCAACGGCTTCGGCGTCAGCGAACGCTCCAACGGCATGAAGTATGAGGGCGAGTGGCTGAACAACCGTCGCCACGGTTACGGCGCCACACTGTTTCCCGACGGCACCAAAGAGGAGGGGAAGTACAAAAACAACGTGTTGGTGCGTGGCATTAGGAAGCAGCTGATCCCGCTAAAGAACCCCAAAACAAAGGAGAAGGTGGACCGGGCAGTGGAGGGAGCCAAGCGTGCAGCAGCTGTAGCAAGAACTAAAGTGGAAATAGCAACTTCAAGGTGAGTGAAGACAGGCTGGACCAGCTAAATGCGACATGCAGCAGAGGTGGCAGGGTTTTAATTTCTTGTTCAGTCTTATTCACCTTGGATGGGAAAGTGTCTTGTGCAGACCTTGAATTCCCAGCATGTGTCTACTTTGATGTCCGAGCACTTTACGAGCAGGCAGATGTCTTGTATCTACTTTGCTTTCCCAGCGTGCTCTGAGCGGGGAGATGTATTGAGTACGTTGGTGTCCCAGCATGCTCTGAGCTGGGAGATGTATTGAGTACGTTGGTTTGCCAGCATGCTCTGAGCGGGGAGATGTATTGTGTATGTTGGTGTCCCAGCATGCTCTGAGCGGGGACATGTATTGAGTACATTGGTTTGCCAGCATGCTCTGAGCGGGGAGATGTATTGAGTACGTTGGTTTGCCAGCATGCTCTGAGCTGGGAGATGTATTGTGTATGTTGGTGTCCCAGCATGCTCTGAGCTGGGAGATGTATTGTGTATGTTGGTGTCCCAGCATGCTCTGAGCAGGGAGATGTATTGAGTACATTGGTTTGCCAGCATGCTCTGAGCGGGGAGATGTATTGTCTACTTTGGTTTCCCAACATGCTCTGAGTGGAGAGATTCCTTATATCTACTTTGGTTTCCCAGCATGCTCTGGTTGCGGCGATATCTTATACCTACCTTGCTTTCTCAACATGCCTTTTATTCCCTAATGTGGAGATGTGCTGTTCCTACCTTCTTTCGGCACCGACTCCGAATGCAAACGTGTGGCTTTTCTATGCGCCCGACTTGTTTTAACTCTACAGTAGTAATACAGCAGTCTACAACAGTACTCAGTCAAAGTAATGCACACTATTTCAGCAGTGTTCTGACAGGAGTTTGTGATTTTAGAAACTGCTGATCTGACTTGGAAAGTTCTGCCCATGTAGGTCACGTTCAAAAGAATCTGGATGCATTTAAAGTCCGTGAGGAGGGATATTCTCAGACTCAGATTAGCTCCAGCACACTAAGAGCAACGCTGTAACATTCAGCACCATAACAGACATTTTTAACATATTCATTACCTGCAAAATGGAGTTCTGTAGCAGGGTGCCACTCTACACCATTAAGGGATTTCTAGTATATACCATAAATTTTCTGAGAGAGGATTTAGAGATTTATGTATTTTACACACTTACTATTATGCGTCCATTTGATTGGGAAGGGAGGGCTTGGAGACAGAGAAGGGGATTTGAGCTGAAAATGAGACTGACAGACGTTCGGATGACACACATCTAAATCCCCTTTATGACACAGATTAAGGTAGTGAAGGCGGCTGGAGGGCGGCGTAGGTGAGAGTATACACTACTAATGACTAAGTGTGTACTTAAAACTATACAATCATTAATAAAAGAAGCAAATAGTCACAAACGCTTGTGATGATGGCATCCAGTGGCAGCAAGTGACAGCGGGTGACAATATGTGCTTTGTTGCCTCTGTCCTGCTTCACACTGCCCTCCTGCACTGTTACCACTTTCCTGAGCAAAAAAACTATTATCAGGAGCCAGGCTCTGACTTTCTCCGGCAGGATGTTGAGTGAATCCACTGTGTCTATCTGTGATTAAAGCATAAAACAGCCCGAGGAACAATCTATGTATCCCGTAGCCTCGAGTACGGGTCCTACCCCCCCAGCCACTGGTACAGCACTGAGACACAGGGACATTCTTACCCACTGTTACCCACTGATGAATGAAGCCACTGGTACAGCTTCCGTTACTCAGACTGCCTCATTTACTGATTTGACCTCTTGAGTTTCTACAACCTCATCCATGAAACGGCCAATTACTGTCTGGGCAACAGCCACACATGGTGCTTTTCTATCGGCAAACAGGAACTGAACCGTACCCAAGCTGTACGGCAGAGAGAGACTAGTTACAGCATGGTTCCAGCTCGCTTCGGTTTTCCACCGCAGGAGGGTCGGCTCGGTAAAGGCGCTGCCAGGTTTGGGGAGCGACAGTGACGGTGTACATCATGATTTACTATGTGCTAATTTCTGCTAGCACGTCTGTGAGGATCACTGTGTTATGTTAGCATCAGACACTAGCGGAATTAGCATGCGCTTACGGGGATGCATCATACATCGCGATGCGCGATACTGCTAATAATGAATAATATATAGAATGTTCTCGGTGGTATTGTCTGAGAATCTGGCCGTATGCTCTCGGCTACGTTAGTAAGCCGGGCCACATTAGCGCGGGTACGACTCAGATTCGGCTCGCATGCTTCGCTATGGAAAAGCACCAGTTCACGGTACGGCTCCATTACGGCTCAGTTCTTCGTGGCAGTGGAAAAGCACCAGTTCACGGTATGGCTCCATTACGGCTCGGTTCTTCGTACCAGTGGAAAAGTGCCGGTTCGTGGTACGGCTCCATTACGGCTCGGTTCTTCGTGGCAGTGGAAAAGCGCTGGTTCGCGGTATGGCTCCATTACGGCTCGGTTCTTCGTGGCAGTGGAAAAGTGCCGGTTCGCGGTACGGCTCCATTGCAGCTCGGTTCTTCGTGGTAGTGGAAAAGCGCCGGTTCGTGGTACGGCTCCATTACGGCTCAATTCTTCGTGCCAGTGGAAAAGCACCAGTAGTTGCCCACTGATTCCACTGCAGCCACTGATATCACCACAGATCCAGCCTCATCTTGTCACGTATCCCCTGATAAAGGCCCACACATTACCTCAGGCAGGGTCATTGGTTCATTCACTCATGCTAGGTGATTCACAAGTTTAGCGCTCATTGTAAATACATTTCTTTGGCCATTTTGAGAAATATCATTGATTAGCTAAAAGAGCTTTGGCTTGGGAGGTATTCCTCTAGGACCAGTGAACAGGGGGCGGTCGGCGGAGCTGTTGAGAGGATTTACTCAATCCCTCATTCAGCCTAAGCCTGGGTGTCTAGTAGAGACAGCTTTTTAAACCCATTCAATCTCATTGCTGTGATAGTGCAGAACATTACATTTCAAATCCTATTACTCACATTTGCACATTAGACCCCGGTGAGAATTAAGAACTGTAATTTCAGCTGTGATCGTCTCTAGAGGTAGACAGTTCATTCCAGGTGTATTATTGCCACTTATGGCTTAATGGATGAGGCTAGCAACCCTACACAGTCTCACACTATAGCACTTGTGTTTGCGTTTAGCTGTATTTGTGTGTGCTAAAAGGGATACACACACGGCTCGTATTTGTCGTATAGTATACAAACAGTTGTCACCCATTTAAAACCTCGCTTCCGCCATTGTCTGTGTCAAACTGTAATACAGGAGGATTACATTACCTGCACTTCAATTACACTAAAGCGGGTCACTGAAAAGCTTTTGTATTCCCATGGAGGGCGTGAGTGTGGCAGTTACCAGGCGTCTCACAGGGACGCGGGTCACGTGACGCGCCACCCGTCCTGAGGTCCCAGGGGATGAGCATTGCCATGGTGATCGTTCACTCATCTTATTTGGTTTCCTTGTATGCTAATTGCTTGGTTTTGGTCATCTATATACATGTTATTCTGGTACATTAATCAGCTATAGTTATGCAGTTTTGCAGATACAGGATACGGGAAGTTAACTTTTCTTGGGGGGTGGGGTTTACCTTATATTTACCAATAACTGTTCACCAATATTTTAGAAACTTTATTGTTAATTGTAATTCACATAAATAACACACTAACTCATCTTTCCATTATCTTGTACAAAATCAAAGGGGGCTTGGATTGTAGGCCAGGATTCCAGGCCACATACACACCACAGGAAATGTAGAAAGAACAGAGAGCCTAACAGCTTGTCTTTGGAGCAGGGCAATAAACCCACACAACACAGGAAGAACATGCAGGGGCGGGATTCGAACCCACAACGCTGGACATATGAGGTAGCAGTGCTGCCCACTGAGCCACCCGATAAATCCTGACTCATTATTTATGTAATTAAAGTTTTTTTATGGTTCTCTGTCTCACTTCTGCCTCATTTTTTCCACCCAAATATCTGCACTGAGTTAACCAGCCTCTGTGTGGGAGTAGCCTATTGCATTGAGTGACATCTGGGGGTGTGTGGGGGGGGGGGGTCTGCTCTGAGACATGCAGAGCTTGAGGGGACATCATATGCAGGGATGAAATTCAAGAACGGGCTAAATTTAGAGGTGTGCTTTACTGGACACCTCTTCAGTGAGAAGCGGGCTGGGCTGGGGAGGGGAGAGGAGAGGAGGGGCTCCCGTTACAGGCTGTGTCCCACCGAGAGCCACCCGGCCAGGATGCCGGCAGGTCTAAATGGACCTCACCTTCTCCAATGTCATGCCATCCTCTACATCTTTCGAGAGCAAAGGACCAAGAATAACCGCACTAAAAAGAAAACATTAGCATTAGGAAACTTGTGTGTTCTTTGTGTTTTTAAGAAAAACAATATTTAGATTTCAGTAGCTAAATACCAGTGCATGTGCTGTACATATTTGCCTTATTAAAATATATTTCAGCACATACTTAAATGCAATTCAACACACACACTCTTGGAAATTAGCTAAGTTTTGATTAAGATCATTTTAATAAATACTGTTGTAATAAAAAAAAAACTTTATAAGAAAATGACACACCACATGATAGGTGTGAACCTTTCACATTGTACTTATAAGAATAACAGTGGGAATTATTTGTTCTTCATTAAAAGCTATGCAAAATTAAATATTGTATTGGAATAAGCTAAAAATCCATTAGGATAAATAAAGATTAGGTAGTGATCTACTAGAATGCATTTGGATTAGGTGGTGTTCCACTAGAAGTTACCAGAATTGACTGGTGTTGCACTAGAATGCATTGGAATTGCCTGGCGTTCAACTAGACTACACGGGGATTGGCTGGTGTTCCAGTAGAATGAACCATGATTGGCTGGTGTTTCACTGGACTGCACCAGGATTGGCTGGTATTGTACTAGAATGCACCGGGATTGGCTGGTGTTCCACTAGAATACACCAGGATTGGCTGGTGTTCTACTGAGATGTACTGATACTGGTATTACTACTTTTATCTATAGCAGAATAAATCAGGACTTATTAGAAGTTCTTCCTGCTATTGTCTGTGATTAGGCCATCAGTAGTTATGTGTGTGATGTGTGCGGCACCCAGAATAGTGTTCTGTTGTAAGTGGTGTGTGGCATTTGCTTAGAGCTCGTGTGTGTTTATGTGCATGCATGCGTGAGCTTGTATGTGTTTATGTGCATGCATGCGTGAGCTTGTGTGTGTTTATGTGCATGCATGCGTGAGCTTGTGTGTGTTTATGTGCATGCATGCGTGAGCTTGTGTGTGCTTATGTGCATGCATGCATGCTCTCGTGCTGCACTGGTGCTGGGATTCCCTTTGTCCCGTAGATCTGGGGTGCAGGCAACTCACCTCTGTGGCTCCATTCCCCCCCCCAGGACGGCTCATGCCAGGGCCAAGGCTGATGCCGCTGACCAGGCCGCACAGGCAGCCATCCAGGACTCACTCATCGCCAGAGCAATGGCCAAGGAGCTCTCTCCCAACTTCCACCAGCCAGGTAAGCTTGGGGGCCATTGGGGCAGTGATTCGCTTAGAGGTGAACCTTCACTGCTGCACTTCGATTTATACATTTATTTGGATAAAAATTCCTGTTGTATAACTAGGCATTATATCAATATCCATTTGGCAGTTCTGGGAACATCCTAAATGTCTCTGGACACTAAGGACTCCTTGCTGGATTCAGGGACTGATATTAGGTATTTTCTCAGGGGCCTGATAAGAAGGGTTAGCGTTTGGTGTGAAACACAGCAGTGTCAGGCATTCAAAGAGGTGTATTCAAGGTATTCTGTGAATTCTCATTTCATCCGTAATGGTAATTCTGATATCTGGTACCTTAATTATTTCTGTCTGTGGTGTATGTATGAATGGCTTTGTATAAATTACGGGCTTAGTTAGCTAGACTGATTATTTAAAATCATGTCTTGGATCTGTTGTTGGTGTCATGAATAACCTCCTATTTTTTCAGGCCCCGATTATGTCAAACAGAAATATAGTGAAACTGAAGAAATAACTGAAGTTCCCAAGGAAAAGCCGAAAGGCAAATCAGCATCCGAAAGCCCCCATTTCTACCGCAAAGGAACCACCCCCAACCACTCGCCCAGCCACACTCCTCCACCTTCCCCTCGTGGCAGCCAGAAGAAGCAACACCAAGGCGGAGGCCTGCTCAGCAAGCTGATCCGAGACAACAAGCCCTCCACCACAAGCCAAAATCCGGATGCTGTCGTTAGCAAAGCAGCACCTCAGCAGGTGAGGCTCGAAGCTCCGCCCCCAAACCCGCCCAGGAGGATAGAACCAGTGCAGGTGAGCGGCCCGGGGAACGGCCAGATTCTCAGACAATACCACAGCTACCGGGTGAAGACCGTGGTGAAGATCCCACCAGAAGAGCCTGTAGAAGAAGAGGAACTAGTCCAAACGAGCCCTACTAACCTGGTAAGAATGCCCCCCCCACCTGTCAGGTCCTTCCACACGCCCACGCCCAAACCCACGCCTGTAAAGCCAGCGCCCCCAGAAACCAGAGTGGAGCCGAAATTGAAGAAACAGGAGTCCTTGAAGCCAAAGAGTCTCGCGGAAACCAAGAAGGCTAGCATGGAGGTACCCAGCGAGAGCACAGAGGAGGAATCGGTGGGTACCTGGGGGGATGGCTGTTGCATGTGTGTGGGACAGGTGTAGAGAGCTGGCCTTTGCACCAGAAGGAGCTCCTGAAGGGGCAGCGTTTGACCAGTAAATATCCATTAATTATCTGTAGGAGTCACAATGGCATTTACAGGCAGTCACTTTAGTTTTATTAGCTTCCATTGCGCTGGTCACACTGAAGTATAACGTGATACTGCATTTAGCTTCAAGGTACTACTTTCCCACAAAGAACTCATCTATCCATCTTCAAGGCACTTCTCATAGGACTTTTCTGAGCAGGTATTTCTCCTGAACTTCTTTGTCCTGTTCCACTTTTGCAGGGTCCAAACTCTATTTTGGTCGCCCTCGTGATGCTTCTGAATATCGGCCTAGCAATTATTTTCGTTCACTTCCTGACATGATGGGTGTGCGACTCGGGTAAGTCCTCATGCCATATGGCATATGGAGACATGCTTGCAGCATATCTTTAGTGCATGATGCTGCTATTCACTAAACGAGGCGTATCTTTAGCATGTGGTACTGCTATATGTAGCCTTTCTTTAGCATGTGGTGCTATGTGCTAAACGCAGTTTCGTTAGCATGTGGCGCTGCTATCCACGAAATGCAGCATTTGTTTAGTATGTGGCGCTGATATCCACTAAACAAAGTGTATCTTAATGTGTGGTGTTGCTATCCGCTAAACGCAGCGTTTCTTTAGCGTGTGGTGTTGCTATCCATTAAACGCGGTGTTTCTTTAGCGTGTGGTGTTGCTATCCGCTAAACGCAGCATTTCTTTGGCGTGAGGTGTTGCTATCCGCTAAACGCAGTGTTTCTTTAGCGTGTGGTGTTGCTATCCGCTAAATGCAGCGTTGCTGTAGCACGTGATGCTGCTATTGCCTTTACGCAATTTCCAGTTCCACTGAACCACGGCCCATGTTGTGATCCCATTGGCCCAGAGGGACAGAGGTTCACATTGCAATTGGCTGTAGAAAATAGAACCTCAACAGTGAAAATAAATGGATTGATCATGAACTGTTCAGTTCTATCTCAATATGTAGCTTAGCTACATTAACAAGGGAGTTTTGTTCATTTGACCTGTTTATAGTAACTGTGCGAGGTACGCCTGCCAGCACGTACATAATACTTTAAAAACACAAAAATTGGCTATGGTGAAAATTAGTAACAATATTGAATGAAATGACTAACCAATGCTTGTTTTTCCATCTGAAATGTTATCCATTGTAATAATAGAAGCAAACAAAATGGAATACATGAACGGCAACACCGCTGTCTCACATGGAAAGCTATTAATTGAAATTACGATATAGTTCATATCTGGTGTAACGATAACTGATAGGTTAGTCAACCTGCGCCTGGCACAGACATTAGCACCAACGTCCATGCAGGTAGGGTTAGGGTTAGGGTTAGGGTTAGAGACTGGCAGCCAA
Source organism: Mormyrus iriodes (assembly GCA_011763525.2). Taxonomy (NCBI): domain Eukaryota; kingdom Metazoa; phylum Chordata; class Actinopteri; order Osteoglossiformes; family Mormyridae; genus Mormyrus; species Mormyrus iriodes. The sequence goes on along the minus strand of JAAGVU020000078.1, from coordinate 13,232,822 downwards.
GAAGACGATGAATTACAGAGTGGTTGGGGTGTAATTATAGTCTGTCATAACTACTGTAGCACGAATAACTGCGAAAAAAAAAATATTATGAATGAAAGCGTCAGTTATATTTAAAAATGTAAAAAATGGACGAATAACCCAAGAGTTGTTACCAGTTGTGAAGTTTTCAAATGTTAGCCAATGAAAACGGACTGCTGGATCGCAGCTAAGATTCCGTCACACGGTGGGGGCGTGGTTTACTGGAACTGGGGTGGAAGTGGAGAATCTTTAGTGTGCAGTGTTGCTGTCAGCTACTTGTCCTTGTTCATCTTCATATGAAGCTGAATGCTAATCAGGATAGTCACTGAGCCCTCTAACCGCTTTGACCCTTCAGTGGAGTCGCCCTTTAGAAACAAGGAAGCAGGCGAAGGCAGAGGACGGAAGCTACACCCGGGCCGTGGCCTGTGGGCGGCCGAGCGCTGGGGAACCCAAGCAGCTGATCGTCGCCCCGGCCACACACACACGCGCAGCTCCTCCCCTTGTCTGGATGTGCTGGACGTCCAGGAGACGCTGTGTGACAGAGGCCGACAGCTGCCGGGCTATTTTACGGCATGACGCGGCGGTAGCGAGATATGCGAGCGGCTGCCAGAAGGAGACATCAAACGCACTCAGATGTGCCAATCACCAGGCTAAGCCCCGCCCCCACAGGGCAGTCCCTCCCCCAGGTCCTCTCTGGAATCAGGATACTCCAATATGATATGCATGGTAGTTTTAATAGCTTTATGTCTTGTTTTTGTTGGCCGTTAAGTAATATATTTATTTTGCTTGGATTGTGATCAGTTTAAATAGTCATCTTTTCTATGGGCAATGGAATAAAACATAAAATATTCTAATTTTAATGAAAGTGCAATATTGCGAACGGTTTTTACATTTGGTCAATGACTTTATCATACCCTATTTTAGTTGTTTTCACATTAATTTATTGTACCAAACCTTTGGTGCAAAGCAGCTTTCTGGTCATATTCGATTGGCTTTTGCAGAAAGCACATCTTCAGTGGTATTTTATTGGCTTATTTGGAAGGCAGCTCTGTAGTGCTGTTTGGTTGGTCGTTATGTGAAGCAGCTTTCTACTGATGTTTGATTACCTCTTTCTGAGAGAAGCTCTCCAGGGCTGCCTGATTGGTCATTGTAGAAAGTAGTTCAGAGCTTCTGCAGTGGGGATCGGTTGGCTCATTTGTACGGATTGTTGGCCTGCCTGTGATGCAGGCAGGAATCTGATATCTTAAATATTTGAGTGAATTTAAATTTTGCAAATCAATTGTCGGATGATGTAACACAGGCATTAACTGTCATGCATGGAATTTCTGTAGAGTGATTAAATATTGCTTCGGGTGTTTCATGAGTTTTCTGAAAGGCAGGCAAGCAGGTAGGTGAACTTTAGAAGCCCCTATAGCTCAGGACTGGTGCTCATAAGCATTTTGTGAGAGTGGAGAGCCGCTATTTCAGTTATTCCAGGAAGGTGGCAGTGACCACGTTCAGGGAAGGGAGAGCCACACGGTGCATGAAAGCCTCCATGGATCAGAAGCCTTCACTGTGTTTTACCGCACTAAAGTTTACCTCAGTAAAAAAGAAAAAAAGAACAAAAATAGTCCTCAGATGGGAAAAAGAGTTTGTCTTAATTGTGCCGTGTGTGTATGTGTGTGCGTGTGAGCCATTGGACTGCCATAATCTTCAGACAGGATTTAAAGTGCATTTGGTCTAGCTGTCGGTACAGCTTGGCTTGTGTGTGAGCTGTTCTCACATAAGGATAGTTTATACATTGTACACAGAGTTTATTTAAATAAAGATTATTTATACATCATATAAAAAGTGTAGTATACGTAGATATAAAATATTTAAACAAGGGCTTAAGAAAGCTACTCTGTTCTTATACTTTTATTTAATTTATTTATATTTTGCATGGTGTATTTTTCAGTTAAATGTTTTAAGGTATTGTGGGGAATATTTGCCCGGAGGTACTTTCGTAGCATCTGTAGCATGTAGCCGCTAGTTGCAAGGCTCGTCCGTGTCAGTAATGAGAGTGATGCCACCTGAAGAGCGAGACCTACTGTCTGAGGAATGCCACGAAAGTCACCGCAATATTTCACACATTTAAATCACACTGACTCAAACTGTGATGAGCTGCGATGTCATTTCACGTCTCACTATTTAACCATTTTCTTCACATTGCTCTGTACATGGCTGGTCTTGTTTTATTATTTTTTCTAATTAATTTGAACGTTTTCCAGTTTTCTCACAAAAGTGCTGTAATTGTTAAAATGTATTTGGGCTGTTTGTTTTTTTTTTAATAATTGCACATGTTGCTGTCATTTATACATAAAATATATAGAATTTGTAAAGCATTTTTACAGAGCACAATCCCAAATCTGTTGGTATTTTTCTAAATTATCAACTGTTGTATTTTAGCTTTTCAAATAATTTGTTTATAATTGGACGATGTATTATACATTTCATTGGACTATAACAAACTTGTTTGTAATTATACACTATCTTTCGTTATATATATACACACACACACCACATTTTGAACTTCTACCAAATGTCTTTAAAAATCATGCTATTTGAATAAAACGGCACCGCTGTCGCAAACGTGTTGATGAGCCGTTATGTGGTTTCTCGCTTTCTGTTCACTGGCACGGGACGCCGTCGGGGCTGTTCAGTCTCTCTCCCCACGTCCGCGTTGCCTCACCTCCACCCCCAGAATGAGACATCCCGAGGTCAATGGACTCCCCATCGAACAGCCTCCCTGCCAGGTGGAACCTCGAGCCAATAAGACTCCGGCGTTGGCGCGGTTACCGTGGCAACCTCAACCCACCCGCTGGCAGTCCGAGGTGGCAGCTTGGCTGGTGGGGCTGTGATGTGTGTCGCCATGGCACCCAGTCCCACACGTGGATGACAGCCAGAAATTCTAATTGACATTATAGCGGTCCCGTGTCATGAGGAAACGCATACTGTGCGCCTGCCTCATACAGACGAGGCTCTGAAACGCACGGTGGGTGGGAGGTTGGTGCTCTGTTCGTCACTGGGCCGGTTTAACCCACTTCCTGTCGGCTGGTTTACCGATTCTCATCGGGCGGAAGCAGGTGGCGTCGGATGGCACATAATCATCCCACTCTGAGTGGGCTTATTTTCCCAAAGCTCGGTTCACACGCACGCCAGACTAAGAGGAGCACACAGCAGAGCCCGTGTCTCGGATTGATGTCACTTAAAACTTAAGATCCCCTCTTCCACCCATCATTCTGCTGAGGCCCTGAACAGCCTGGCTTATGCTCCTTGGCCAGACCTCCCACGGCCCTAAAATTAGCCTGTAGCTGGAACGCCGAGGGCCCGTCTTGCACGGCCAGCCCATTGCAAACTGCCACGACAGCTCCAGCAGAACTGAGCCGGCCCGTTTCCGTACGGGGTGCACGCGATGGCAACACAACACCGAGTGACCTTAAACAGCGTCAGCAATATACAGTATGTATATATGTTGGCTTTATATAACTGTCTACAGGGCCACTGTTCTGCTTATGCATTTTACTAGTACCAGTCATCTCATAAATCTACTGTTAGTGCATAAACAGCACAGAGTAAACAGCTGTTAGTGAGGACAGTGAGGCTGACTGCAGTACTGCTTCCTGGATAAGATGATAAAACTAACACATTCCAGCATATCGTTATAGACTATGATATACAGTGTGGTGCAGAAATACTGAATGTTTATTTGTGATCTCTTTGAGAACGATAGCTGAAGCATTACAAAATTATCTTGAAACAGGGAGCAATATGAAGAGAGAAAATGGGGAGCAACTGTTGGTAGGTACTACAACAGGAAATATACAAACAAATATATTTCTTTAAAAAATGGAGAGTTAAAGAAGTGCCTGTGTAAGACATGCATGGGGGATGCAGGAAGGGCTTTGGTGCAGCGCAAACAGATATCTTTGTTGTAGATGTGAGATGTGCCAGTAACAGGGAAGTCGTTTTATCATAACAGGACAAATGCAACTGATTTCCAGCTAGGAAACATCCTAACGCTGATACTCACGGTGAACCTGATGGGGCACCAAGGTAAGATGGTGCTGTTTCCTTGACATGTCTATCACCCAACAGGAAAGTCTATAGAGATGGAGTGACAGAGGCTCTGACAGGTGGCCTCGAAAGAGGATGCTCAGCACGGGCACAGCGTGAATGTTTCGGGAGATGAAAACAATGACACATCTAGCAGGTGTTTTGGAGAAGCCGGAGGGAGGCCTAATCTCTGCTAACATTTTTTCATTCTAGATGTGATTACTGAACGTTACAGTTAAGGTATGGAAGCGTTCAAAGTTTTTCCTGATGTTCCCAAGACGTTATCCCATTACTACAATAACACAAATAATATAGAAACAAATACAGACACTCCTCACTTAACGACCACCCAGACATACGACCAGCTCTCCAACCAGTCGGTACGAGAACTTTGGTGGTGGAAATGGCGGCACGGCATCTCAGTGTCCAGCATCTCATCTCAGCTCTGTCTCAGTCTCCTTCTCACTCAGGATTCACTACACTAACGTTTGCAATCTCCAAGACTATACAGTATATACAATGTATATTAGTGCTGACTTCCTCTGTTCTGTTTATTACAGTATACAGTACACTACTGCATAAACATTCATAAATATAATAAAATGTTATAAATGGTGCAAAGGTGACATTAAAACAATATCTAAAGATGGTTGACACAAACCCACTAGCAGTACAGTATGCCTGATCTATCGGTAAGGGGGAGGCTCCTCACTTAACGACCGGTTCGCTTAACGACCCAGTCGTAGGAACAGAACTCGGTCATTAAGTGAGGCGTGTCTGTAAAGGGCCTGGCAGAGCAGCAGCCAGCACGCTGGCTTTATATCTCTGGGGTAATGGGTTCAACGTTGGACGGTATGTTCACAGTATACACATATGGCACTTTTACAACATATTTTATTGTAAAACAACATTACTCCTGTTAAAAGGAAGGTCAGATAATCATATTATCATTTTGACACTGACATTAATCTTTGTTAAAATGTTAGAACGTTCTCTGCCGACTTTGAGAAGACCTCCTCGTAACGTTGGCTAAAGTTATGGGAACGTTCCCTATTAGATGGGATGTAGCACAGCTGAAGACCATCTCGGAGGCAATGGCAGCACACAACAGATGGTTGCCACCTGAAACAACAGCTTAGCTACATGGTGGCATAATGCGTGTCCAGATATGTCAAATGATAGAGGGAAAGAGTCTGTGTGACCAGGTCACAGATGTTATGTGCTGGGGACAAGAGCGGATTAACTTATCTGGGGACCCCAGGCTGACATCAGCCAATGGCTGATTTAACCAGCCAATCCATTTTTCTGACGATGGGGCCCTAGGCTACATGCTAGGATAGCCTATGCATTACTCTGCCCCTGGCAAGGGGGGGGGGGGGTCACTTCTAGGGTGGGATCAAGTTCATATGTTTCAGATGAACTCGAGTTTGCAGAGGAGTAAAGAACAGCCTGGAATGTAGAGTACTGTCACCTTTAACGAGTTAATTAATTGTGTCCCTGCTAGCCTCTCTGCCCAGCTTAGCCGGTTCTATAGGGTAATGTTAATTTTCGGCACAAGTGAGGTGACTGAGATAATTAATCCAAACCTCTCTAGTGTGGGACCTGACATCCAACCTCTGATTACTGTCTGACTCAGCTTTCTCAAAAAAAAGCATGTTGCTTTAGATAAAAACATTTGCTAAGTAAATAAAATATGAAATATAATCCAATAGACCGAACCATCTAGGTTTCTGAGTGGGGCATCCAATGGTCTGAATTATCCAAGAATCTAAGATGCCGATACAACCACCTGTTATCACCTTCTTCGTACAGATAGCCCACTTAATAAAAGCTGTTTGCTTTTCTTGAAATGGAGAGCTCATTAATAAAAGGTGTTACCTTCTCCATAACACAGAGAGCCCTTTAAGAAAACTAATTATTTCCTTAATACATATATGTTTGCTATTTTTTCTTGCCACTATTCACATTCCTTTAATGAAACTTAGTGCCCCACCCCAGGGCAGAAAGTCTTTTAATGAAATCGACATTTTGCCTGCTAGTAGAGATGACCCCTGGATAAATTACTCTATCCCCTGAGATGATTGACAGGCTTAGGAGGTCAGGACACTGGGTTCAGTTATCCCAGCAGCACCTGCCCTGCCTCGTCAGCCTCTGCAGAGCCCAAGCCAAGACACCATCGCCACCTGGCCCCAAGTCCTGCCTCGCTGAGCCCTTTATATATAGAACATAATATCATGGCTATTGATGAACTTGCCGTTGCAAGAGTTTTGGCGACTAACAGAGGGGTAACAATTAGAACCTCCTTTAAGTATTAGTTACAAAAAAAATCTGTGTTATGAGAAATGAGATGTTATGTCCCTTTTCCCCAGTTTTAGAAAGGCTTTGCAGAGGTGAGAAAGGATCCTGGTGAAATCCTGACATGTCTACATGGGTTATGGGTGTACTGTAACAGAGTAGCTCTGCTATAGGGTGGTGTACTGTAAGGACCTGCATATAGATTTCAGCCTCATTCCTCACAGAGATCCAAGCTTGCTGAAGGAATGAAGACCACGTTACTACTGCCAAAGAGCTGGATCGCTCAACATATTAAGGATTACTTGCGGCGTGCTGTAAGGCTTGGATTGGCCAGATCTATTCTTTGGGGCAATGTGTGGCTCTGTGTGTTAGGACTCTATTGTGTGATTGCATAGGCACTGGTTCAAATTTTAGGGTCAGCAGAGTAATGCGACCATTGGACCATTGAGGGAAGCCCTTAACCTCAAATACTCCAGGGACTGGCTGACCCTGCTTTCTCAGTTACATATCACAGTCTCTTCTAAACTATTAAATTTATTGCATGTTGATGCAAGTCATGACAACGACATTCTCCTGTTTTTTTGTATTCTCAAGTTATTTCATTTATTACCAACATCCTTCAGAGGTAAACCGTAAGATTGCAATGCTCTCAGCAGCAACCTGAAGCAGGAGGCTCTCAAATGTCCTTTTTATTTGCACGATCATATATCAAGCTGCCCTTGACCTCAATAGATGGCGCTCACCTCTCGCAGTCCCTGCTTCCTTTGGGTCCCACGTATCCCTCTAAGAGATGAAAACATAAACACTGTCCTTGGAAGGGTGAAGAGAAACAGATCAGCAAACGACAGTCGCGGTGCAGCTCTCTAGCTCCCCTGCACGAATAAATACTGTACCAGCTTTTTCCCATTTTTATCATTATTCAGCTTTTCTGCTTGGAAACTGCAGAGCTGCAAGGATTTGTTTTGTCCCAAGGCAGCAAACAGCTACATATGTTATCTTTTTAGCTAACACTTTTATCGAAAGCCATATGCAACTGAGCAACCAGTCACTTGAGCAATTGGGATTAAGGGCCTTGCTCAAGGGCCCAGTGGTGAAATCAGCCTACTAACAGCAGGACTCGAAGTGACAATCTTCCAATCACAGGCAAAGCACCATAACCCCTTAAAACCATCTCATCCCTTTCAGCCCTAAGGGCAACAAACGCAACCTTTTTCTAAGCTGTACAATTCGGCTGCAACATTCGATTCTATAGCAACTCTGGTCAGCAGGGTCACCTCACTTTTATAATCTCTTCCTCCTGCAGCAGTTTCTGAACCCGGTCCTCGGGGACCCCTAGACAGTCCACGTTTTTACTCCCTCCCAGCTCCCTGCTAGTCTGGGGGTCCCCAAGGACCAGGCTGAGAACCACTGCCCTACAGAGATATATTCGCATCAATAATTTGCGTCAGTCGTTACTATAAACTGTGCCTTTCTGAATTGTTGGCCAGTTAGATTTCTAGTTGTATTTCTATGTGTGCATTTACATTTTGTCTAGGTCAAAGTGGCAATAGATGGTACACTTAACCTCCACCCTGCACTGCATTTTTGCACACCTTTACAGCTATGCTTTTGTACCATTGCACATTCTCTGTTCAAATTGTACAGTGTAGCTATTTAAAACCATTACACACTCTCCAGTTCCGTCACATTCAAGTCATAACCTTCCCTCATTATGTGCTCAATACAGGTAAGCCGCTCTTCTGTGTACCATACAGGTAAGCCGCTCTTCTGTGTACCATACAGGTAAGCCGCTCTTCTGTGTACCATACAGGTAAACACTGTAAATAACCTTATCCTACTACATCCTTGCACTTTCTTAATTTTAATCTGTTTTTCTTATCCTACTACATCCTTGCACTTTCTTAATTTAATCTGTTTTTCTTATCCTACTATATTCTCGCACTCTCAAATATGTGTAATTTTCAAATCGTACTTACATATCCATATTTCTCTATTTACTTTAGCACCCTGTATATATGTTTTCTTTAAAATAAAAACTTTTTATTCCTACTGTCTTAGCACCAACCACCAAAGCAAATTCCTTGTATGTGACAAAGTACTTGGCAATAAACTTCATTCTGATTGTGATGGTGCTACTAACCACCTGTCAATGACATTTATTGACAGGACAATAAATATGGTGGATAGATGTTAATATGTTTTATTGCAAAAGGCCGGTTGAAAGAATTTGCATTTCCAGTAACACTGGGAGTAGTAAGTAATAAAGGTACGATAGTAAAACCGGATTATTTAAGTTGCCTTTACTTATTCTGTGTTCAGTGAGTCAGAAGACAGAGATGCGCAGCTTCAGAAAACAAAAAGTACTTCGACAGCATTGTTCATAGCAGGATAATCAGAACAAGGACCAACTGTGACTTACATCATCATGTGTCTCAACTGTACTGCTCCATGTCACACTGCCACCACTACTCACTAGTACAGAATGTTTTGTTTCTTCCTTGTCCTCCTCATCACCCAGCTTCATGCATAAGTCCAGATTTCTGCCAGTACCTAAGAGGCATCATACAAAGGCTGCCACTGAGGTCTCAGCTGTTGTCCGACTTCTTGAGCTCGTCCACGTCAAAGGTAAATGGCTGGTCATAGCCCATGAGGTGGTTGTAATCGTGGGGCAGTGGAAACAGCATGGGGTTCACCAGCATGGACTTCTTCTTGGCATAGAAAGTGGTGAACATCTTGCTGACATCAGGTACCCTCACGTCCTTCTGGTGAAACACCGTGGTCTTCTCCACCAGAAAAGCGCTGTATGTCACGGCCGTGTACGTGTCTGTGTCACGGTTATGGTACAGCCGTAACACATAGCCCTTTGTGATCAGGTGGAGCAGCACCGGGGTCAGGAACGTGAACATGCCGATGATGCTGAAGAATGCCACCTGCAGGGCGAGGCACTGCACCCCAATGCCCGTTTTGAGCAGGATGTAGGGTGTCACACAGATGCTAAACATGCTACTGGAATAGGAGAAGAACTTCACCCCTAGAAAGAGAAGAAACAGCTTAGTCACATCTTTCCAGAACGTACTGACACAGTCATTTTGCTAAGAGCCCTTGGTGTAGCCTGGCCCTTCTGTTTGGGTATCGAAGCAGGGGTCACACATACCAAGCACAGCCTTTCCTAGGCTCCCAGTGTAGATCAGTTTTCCATGATCAGATCTCAAAGCAGCTGATGAACTGAAGCTTCTCCACCCACTTGGGACAGAGCATTGCAGAGGCTGTCCATAACAAATGTATGTCAATTACTAGACACCCAAACTGTCAAACAACAAACCATAGAAATTGCAAAAGTAGGATCTCTAATTACACAAGTTCTGTTTCAGGTTGCTGGAACCAACAAACAAGAAATATGTGTACCATCTATTGCCACTTTAACCTAGACAAAATGTAAATGCACAACTAGAAATCTAACCGGCTAACAACTCAGAAAGGCACAGTTTATAGTAACAACTGAATAATTTAAAGGCTATGTATTTTAAAGTTAAAGTAATTTGCAAAGAGTAAGTTACCTTATTCAATACGGCATTACACAAGAACGAAGATCTGATGAACTGAAGAACATGTTTTTTATTTTTCGTAGGGATATGTGTGAGATTAGCGCTGACCCCATGCAATGTGTTATAGCAGCGCCTGACTGACAGCTGACCTACTCCGACGAGGCGGGTACAGGCTGCCTGAGGATACACACCCCGTATTACACACAGAGCCCACATTTTCGATATAACGCACGCAGCTACCTAACCTCCCGGACAGGAATCAATGTAGCAAAGCAGCTGTTAAGGGCACCTAAGCGGCGTGACCCACATGGAGATTCCGGAAGAGTTCAGGGGCTTGTGTACCCCATCAGTATCTTCCGCCAGTCCGATCGCCGACATTTTTAGTTCTGGGCACTTGAAACAAACTTCAAAGGCTTTCGCTTTATGATATTTTGTACGCGAGCTTCGTCACACGGCTAAATACCTTTAGAATATAAATACTTAATTACACGGTTAAAAAAAATACAGAAAATTTGATGAAAGCATAGTTAACTTAATACGAATAAGACGACGCTAACTGTATGGCAATACTATAAAATATACAGAGACGTATTTGTATTTATTATTTGTCTGTCTTGTCGCAGATTTTTCTTAGGAACCTTTGGTGGTGATAAATGAGAAAAATTGAAATTAGACAACCAGGTTATTTTCCCGTTTGCCGGGGCCTTAACAGCAGGGCTCCTCGTTTCCTCTCGGCACTAAATGGCGCTGCACACCTTTAAGGCGCTTCCGGCGACTAGGCCGATCGGACAGGAAGTGGGGGCCTTGGTGCTGGCGGCGGCTATATGCGGATCACCAGCGGGCTCCTATCAGGTTATTATCATTGATTTAAACGGGAATCACTGCAATGGTGGTATGTCGAAACTCAGCGGTGTCCCTTTATTTGAGACCGGTCAGTTAATTCTTAATGAACTTGTTAGATAGTGAGATCTTCATCTGTCTTGATGAAAATACATACCGCCTAGGCCCTGTTACAAGCGACGCTTTTCTGACTAAATGGAAAATGTTACGGTCTGGCTGTAAAAGTTTCTCTCTTAATGTCCCTTCCTGTAATTTAAGCCTTAAATGCCGGTTATTTTACGTGCTATTTCCCCTTAGTATGTTGTCCGCGAGTGGCATTTCAGGTTTGGCATTAAATTGCATCAGTTTAATAATATAATGGCGTTTTACGATTCCTTTTTCTGTTCAGCTTTTTTACAGTGTATTTCCGTTTAATTTTGTCGTTCGTTATAGGTAACGTTTCATTACTCAGCTTGTTACGAAATGATACTACACCATACTAGCTGTAAGGCAGCCCCTATTCCCAGTAGCTGGACAGGAACTCGCGTTTTGCTGGTAGAAAATATGGCGTAAATCCATGTATACTGTGGAAACTGGTAATAGTGATCGACCGTTTATATGGATCAAAAAGCTTGGGACCGAATAATTCCTGCACAAATACAGTTTAAATAAGTCGCTTATAGTAATCAAGTCGTCCGCTTACAGTGTTCATTTTCCTTTTTATACAAGACAACCTATAGAAAAAATTAAAACTACGGTAATTCTTTTTTTTTTTTTTACTTTACATTGATAAGCCTACTTTGCCTTGCGGTGACCAGTCTGCTTCTGACTAGTGCCCGGATCCTGATGCTGCACACTGAAAACATGACGGGAAGAAGAAAGTAATTTTCTCTGAGTGTCAAAGCTTATGATAAACTGCCACAAACAAGCCACCAAGATGCAGCAGCGAAACTACAATGTTATATTTTATGTACAGTAGGCTACTGTGTTATAGCATATTTGAATTATACTCAGTTCAGTAATTTAATTTGTACAGTAAATAGAAAAGCGTTTGAAAGAGCCGTACTGTATTTTGAAAGAATCAATAAAATTCAGTAAATAGCGACGCTATCCGGTTTATTACCTTATAGTCAGATGATGAATATACACACGTCAGTTAGATGGAAATCTAAATGCGACATAAAGAAAAGAATCGGTTATAATGATCATCCGGTCATAGTGATCAATTTCACCCTGACAGATGTGATCACTATAAGCGGTGTCCCCTGTATTTATATAAAGTTCCTTTACTGTCCTTCACTCTTATTTGTGCAGTATTGATAAACATGTATATGTCGAGGTATTTTAGCCAGAACCATGCTACAGTGCAATTTAACTAAAACCAGCCTAAGTTACATACTAATAATGTGAAATTAGTTTTTTTATATATATAATTGTATTTTATGTGAAGATTAATGAAATCTGTGTAACTTATTTTTTCAGGATATAAATACTTTAACTTCAAGGAACAATGGGTGAGTATAAGTTTAAAAGCACAAATATAACATTATTTTAGTTATGACCAAGTTGAATTAAGGTGTATTTACAATCTCTTCCACAATTCAAAAAACCTTAACTCACATTCTGTTCTAAAAATAAAGCTATAATTATTACCATTGTAAATGTAATGTTAGTGTCATTTTGTAGTGTGAATTTAATTTTTTAGCTCTGATCTAGTTCTAACGTCATTCTTGTAGTCGTGTTCATCTAGTGCATTGTAAGTGAAGATATTTTTCATTTATAAGATGGCGAAGAGAAAACCTACGGTGGCTGCGAAGGGCCAGATGCCATGTATGTGAAGCTGATTTCCTCTGATGGTCACGAGTTTATTGTGAAGAGAGAGCATGCCTTGACTTCTGGCACAATCAAAGCTATGCTGAGTGGCCCTGGTGAGTGAGTGAGACGGGCACTTGAACACCGTACTGTTATTGGAGTCATGCCTTTTACAGAGCTGTAAAGCTGCTGAATGTAGTTTCCAAAGCTATGACAGAATCCATACAGTCAAACCGCATGAGTGTGTGTACATGTTAGTGTATGTCCAGGTCTTATCTTCTGGCTGCTAATCCTGGTCGTCATAGTCTGTAGCTTATACCAGGCAGGACATGACAGATAGACACAGAATAATTCTTTATGGATAATTAGCCTTTAGTCTGTGGGAGGAAACCACATGCGGGATGGAGGTGGGATTTGAGCTCAGCTGAGTCACTGTGCTGCCTCCTTCCGTGTAACAGTATTCAAAAACTCAGCTTTCTATCATAGCTGTTGTCCTCTTGTCATCTTTTCAAATCAGAGTGTACTGGCAACTGCTGCAGTTTACTGGATAAATATTCGTCTAGCACTGTCACTATCGCTTATTTCAATAATCGAGTAATCTACCGATTTAATCTGACAATTCAAGTAATCATTTATATATTGTATTATATACATTGCATATGGTGTGAGGCAGGAACCAGTTCATTTAAAGTTGCATGTTTCTAGACAGCGGAAGGAAACCGAAGACAAAAAGCCACGCACACAAAAGGGAGAAAACAGGCAAACTCCACACGCACAGAGCGGCGGTGTGCAGCGACACTACCCATGCACCACTGTGCCGCCCTAACAGACTTGCACAATGTGCGATGTTAATATTGATATGCAATTTCATGCGCATTCATTTGTGACATCGCAAGGACCGCATTAGTCTGCTGGGTTCAAACTGTCAGTTCCCTTTTATTATTATCTAATTATGTGAAAAAAAACTATTCTAAAAATTTCCGCTTTTGCATGCGCTCTCTGAGACAATTATAATAATTCTTGTCCTTAATATTGGGTTCACTCAGAGACCGTGCAGCACTTGTGAGAAACTGAACAAAATAAGCAAAGAGGAGGAAAAAAGAACTAGAACTGGGGATGAAAAGACATTCATCTTTCGCTGCATGGAAATATTTTGTTTGTTACAGACGATATTGCGCAGTGGCAAGTAATTGTCGGCACTGCTTTGTGTCTGTTGGCACAACTAACGACAACACCGGCATCTTATTTGACAGACTCTGTTGAAAAGTTCTGTTTGGCTATATAGTACAGTTTCAACTTTTTAAATATCGCAAAAACATAAAATATTGTTCAGCCATACTAAAAACACGATGTGTTCACAAAAATTAATAATGTTATATGCTTAACATGTACCGTATTATGTGCACATTACCGGCTAAGCGACAGAGTTAACATTTGTTTTAGCAGCGATTATTTTGACGTAGAGGAATCGCAGAAAGTAAATGCGCAAAATGATTTAAAGTCAAAGTGATGACAAGAACAGGCTAGGCTACTAAATGGCACGTATCTATGGATAACCTCGCATTGTTGGGTGAGTCCGTCAGACCCGGAAATCTTATTTAAGATATATTTGCATTGCAGTCGAGCTGTGATATTTATGCTGTGCAATACTGAGAGACGGCCGCATTTTCATTCACTTTTAGCGTGAAGTGCTTCCAGACGACTGATGGTTTTCGCCCTTTATTCTCACCTTCATCTGCTATGCGCTGTCTCCCTTCCGTCAGATTGCCGAATAATCGATAAGGAAAATTTTAATCGATGCTTTTTAGTAATCGAGTTTAATTCGAGTAATAGCGACAGCTCCACTTTCGTCTCGTAATGTCCACTTTTTACAATCATGCAGTACGTATAAATCCACAGTGCATTTGTTTTACTTTGGAAAAAGAAAAGTTCTTGTTCTGCACAATATCACATCATGACATAATGACGATTATATGGTGCATATACAGTAATCGCCAGGGCTGTAGAGGCAGGGCATAAACATTTGTCAGGATGCCGTCTTTTTCGTATTATATGGACATTTACTTACGCTCACAATTTGGTAAGCAGATTAGTAGTATGCCTAATATATTAATGAGATGCGTGTTGTGACACCCAGAAGTTAGTAATTTGTATAACTTTGGCGAATCCGTATGTTTATTAAATTCTGTTAGTGGTGCACACTGTATACTTCTTCAGGGAAGTGATGAGCACTGAATTGGTGGTGAAAGAGGAGATATTGTGGATAAACCAGGTAAAAAAGACAGTGCTGGTGTGGCAGTACTTTTTTCAGTTTATAGTCCGACACATTTATTAAATATTAGGATACGCCGCATTTATGAGATACTATTTGGGGGGAAAAAACGAAACTGAAATGTCGGTGTACAAGAGCGTGTCTTTGTGGATTAACTGTGTTTCTTTCTTTGCTTCTGACTTTTTTTTCTTTTGTCTATTTTATTTTTACCAGGACAATTTGCGGAAAATGAAACCAACGAAGTGAATTTCAGAGAGATTCCGTCTCATGTCCTTTCCAAAGTCTGCATGTACTTCACCTACAAAGTTCGCTACACCAACAGTTCGACGGAAATCCCAGAATTCCCCATCGCCCCGGAGATAGCACTGGAGCTCCTCATGGCTGCAAACTTCTTAGATTGTTAGAGGAGTTATGGAGTTATATTGCGATGCTTTGGGTTTTAGGATCCGTTTGTGTTTCAAGTTACCTTTTTAGTGTTTGACTTTTTGCCATAAAAATATGTTTGGTAGTGTGTGCTGTGTATGATTTGAAGGTTTTTGGTTGTCTTCTATAGAATGCTGTATTTCATTGCAGTATTTGCTTTTGTCATGGACAAGATTATAATTTTTGATATAATAAACTAATGTGACTGCATGTTCTGTTTGTGTTAAAAAAAAAAACTCCATCCTTCCTTGTACTGGCTCTGAAAACAACAGGTATACTTTAGTATTTGTCATAGCAACTGTTTAATGGGTTTGGTGATAAATCCCAATTACCAGCAACAGTAGAAGCTAATAGATTTTTTGTATTCTTCTGAACATGGACCCTCTACAAGGAAATTGCCAATGAGCTACTGTACTAAAAGCATTGGTCAGTTTTAAAATATGACAGCAAAGGATGGCAGTTACTTAATACATATTTCAGAATTTATTCTCATTTTTAAATTGGCTTATTTTTTCTTGCATGTTGCATAGGTCTCTGACAATTTCCAACCACAATGCAGAAAGATGCAGCTAGGTATGCTGGTGTCTTTAATTTGTCTGTAGTGTGTGATTGTGTGCCCTGCACTGGACTGGCATCCCACCCGGCGTGCGTCCTTGTCTGGTGCCCTATGCTGCCTGCAGTAGACTCCAGGGTGCTGTATATGGTAATTGGTTAAAAGATGGATGGATGTTTTAAAGTCTAGTGTTTTCTAAACTGATTCTCACTTATAGTCTGCAGCAATACATATTTGAACACACCAATCTCAGAATGATAGGTTATACATCGCATGCTTTTAATAATAATATACACAGATTCAATAAAAACGTTTTAATGACCAACTGGTAACTTTTTAGTGAGTTGCGATTATTATGCCTGATATTTATTTGTAGACAGAATGAATTCTTACATTTATAGTTCTGTGTGTCAACGGGTAAAAATCGTTATTTCATCCGATATTCTGGTTTCTCAATAATACCCAAGTGACAGTCTTTCACACGTAACCATGGTGTCCCCTGTGTGTGGGGGGGGGTGTCTTAGCATCCATGGAAAAACCTCCATTCCTTTGTTGCAAATTGCTGTATTGTACTGCTGCTTACGTCCCATGACCCAAAGATAAGACATACAACTACAGACTAAAACAGACACTAAGAACAAAAGGTTCTTACATCAGCACACGAAATGGGACCTGGACGGTACGCACATTCAGGACCGGATCTAGGCAGACGCTGCCAAAAGAGAGGCCGGGCAAAATGTACTGCGGGGAACCTGCCCTGTACACGTCGGTGCCCATGCATACAGGCTGCAAGGCAGTCACCACAATTAGGTACGATTACGATTCATTAATAACGTAAACTCTCTAGGAAGTGTAATGGACAATCAAAAAACTCTAAGAGGTCTGCAGGGCCCAAAAAGTTAAAGGTGGTGACAAAATAATTAGATGAACTCCCCAACCTGTAGAAAAAAGCAGATAAATACACGTATGGGATTTACAGTCTCAGTGTATCTAACACCTGCAGGTGGCTTCAATGGTCTATCCGCATTTAGCTAGTTACTAGGGACAGATAAAGAGTTTGATATTCACAGCGTCTACTGTTTGTGTTTATTACCTTTATTTTGCTAGATAACTTGTGGGAATTAAGGACTTTATCTTCGTTCACTTATATCTAGCCCGGACTACCTTAAATCCGACAAGTTATCCGATTAAGCAAGAAATCCTGTTTCACGATAAAGGCCCGTGGAATCTCATGTCAGTTGTGTCCTTGCTTGTAAATACGGGGGATGTAAACTTCCCCCCTTTTGCTTATTAAAAAAGAAACACGAACGGCGATATTACTTTGCATTTGTTGACTTTAAATGTGAACTTCATGTCCCAGATGAGCCAGGCGTGTGTACAGAACATTTTAACCAGGAAGGCGACTTTCTCATATTTTTGCATTGCACAGTCGAATTATGTAACAGGATTTAGTCACAGAAGTGCTAGCAATATTCTTGTAGGCGCGACAAGATGTATGAATGTTCATAGGCTATTTAGTAGTTTATTTATTTATTAACAATATTGCAGACTCCAAGCTTGACAAATAACGAAAGCACGTTCTAGTAACTGGTGCCACAGAGTGATAACGGGAACGTTAAAATGCCAGAAATGAATTCAGATTGTTATTGTTTCGATATGAAAGACTGAATCTTCGCCTGCCAGCCACGTGAGTTTGCGATTGTTTAGTTTAATGTTCATAAACAGCGTGTTTTATCGAGCTCCATTCACCAACCTTCATGTGGTGGCGGTAGGGTCCCCACGACAAATAGAAAGAAAATACTGCAGTATAAAGAAAATATTACCTCAATGCCACCAAAGCCTACACATTCCCCCTACTTCTCCTAAATCATCTTTATTAAAATCGGCGTGACTTGTCTCAGTGCAATTATCAGATTATCAGATTAATCAGATCTGCGCCTGTTCTTCGGACTGTCAGGACCAACCGACAGGCACCGAATGCCGCTTCTCCCGGCTCAAAACGTGTGCGCACGTTTTACTTAAAAAATTAAAGTGCCTGGTTTAACATTAAATACAACGTAAGAACAATGTGTTAATTTACACATTTAACATACAGCAGTAACATACAGTAAGTATGTTAAATACAGCAATTATGTTATTGTGTTTGTGTAGCAATTGTGTTAAATACAAGTTATTTAAAATCAAATCAAATATAGCATAAACCATTACTTTCGTTTACAGTACATAGGGGCTTATTGCCCTAAAGGGACGTTCACACCGCGAGAGCGTCAAAGCATCAGGCGGTAATTCATTCCCTAAGGGACAGCGCGATCCGGGCGCTGAGAGCGTCAAAAAGCTTTCTTTTTTTTTGAACAAAAACAATTCAATATACAATGCATTTGATACAAGACAAATGTAACATTAATAGCAAAAAAGAAAATGTATACTACAAGGGATACACCGTACTGTAGACAAACTCAGCAGATATGCCACATGCAGAAACAATACAAACACACAGAGTCAATGATGAGCAAACCTACAAAACATTAATATAAAGTAATTTTTCTATTCAAACAACGAAGTCTGGGTTTCCCTGCTGAGACAGCTGCCCCCGCGACCCGACCTCGGATTAAGCCGGAGATGATGGATGGATGGATGGATGAATAGTTTTTTCTAATATCTGGGATGTTCTTATGGTATTCTTATTATTAGAAATTAATTGCAAAGAATAAAAAATATAACCTCTTGGAAAACAGGATAAAGTTAGGGCTTCTGGAAAGAACTTGAGCTTTATAAATATGAAACTTGCTCAATAAACACAAGACCTTTCAAGATGAAGTTGAAGCCCGGTCAACTTTATGGTAATGAGCTATGACGCGGTTCAGCTACAACCAATCGGAATGTAGAGATGTTCCGCTAGAGAGAGCTCCACAGAACACAAGCGTGTAAGCTATGGTTTCGACCAAACCGTTCCCAAGCACAATGGACAGGAGACTGTATGGAGCACCGTTGAGGTATAAACCATGAGACAGAATACATGGCATATTACCCTCTAGCCATGGTAGAATCCCCGTGTTTAGGCGGCATAAAACTACGTGTTTAAAAATTCTTGTAGACATGCATTTTTATACCGCCTCAACACGGTGCAAGTGCACGTGTTGAAAAGGTCTTTCAGTATTAAGATATACCTAGCCTAATACTTTTCTATTCAAGGGCAAATGGTTCAGTCTGTAATGCATTATATTGGGTGCCATATGATATGTACTAAATAATCAAACATCAGAGTCCTGGTAATCTTTCAATGTTGTATCTGTTTCAGGTTGAAATTTTTGCATCATTACGTTCATTTGTATACAACAGTCTCTTTAATGTCAAAAAACTTATACAAGATATACGTTTTTGTATTGTCTTGTCTGGTGTTTAACCACAAAGCAGGTCAGCATAGCAAGTTTTACATAATATATTTATTATGTTCTTTGTGAACTATCTCGAGGAAGGCTAACCGGGACCTCTTCCGTATGCCTTCTGCCTCCTCGCAGGGAGTGGCCTGTCCCTCCCATCCTTTGGCAGAGGTCTTTGACTGCCATAATTTACAGATTCTCTGTTCTGGGGCCGGCGACTGAACGCACTCTGTTTTTTTTAGTCCAGCCAGCCTATTTTAATGCAAGGAAAATGCATTGAAGCAGCACATTTTATACACAGATTCATTGCTTGTTTTGATACAGGGCATTGCCTTTGGCTTGTCCTTCCTGCCCCTTGGCCGAGGCCTTTGGCTCCAATAATTTCCACATGCTCCCAGTCTGGGACCAGCGGTCTTTTTCAGTCTGGTCAGCCTGTTTTAAGATGAGGGAAGTTTATGGAAATGGTCCATTTTCTACACAGATGCAAGTGTTTTTGAAAAAACTCAGGACCTCTTTTGATACAGGCCATTACCTTTGGCATTTCACAAACCCTTGGAGTAGAGTCAGATTTCTCAGTGTCCTCCGTCATCTGTACCACGCTATCTTTCACAATGGTCACTTCCTCCACCTTCCTCCTGCCGTTTTCTTCCACTGCCTCATCTTTTTTTAATATTGTCTGTGGTTGTGGCTGTTATTTTTACTTTGAAGAGAAGTTTGATTTTAATCTTAAGACTGTAAAAATACGTCCATTCACCAAGATGCTCAAAAGAGCAATGAGGACATGATGTCACGGGATGCAAAATTAAACAAGCCAGCAGATTACCATGGAATGATGACATCATCATAGAATCACTAAGATTCTATGCCTCAGAATCCTGCTGTATATGTATTCCTCATATATATCTTAAGGCCCAAGTACTGAAATCATATGGAACTACACTGGTGACGATATTATTTGTACACAGGCACATTAACCTGATCAGAAGCCCCTGGACAATTTGAGTTGTCAGAGACCCTCATACTATTATTAATTAGTATTATTAGTATGTTATTTGAGGCCCCTAGGCTTTTCTCCAGTATCATGCAGCCTGTAAATACTAACTACTACGAGATATTCAACATGGGGTAGTAAAGTGATATGTGGCTGAGCAAAGTACCAATATGATATGGAGTCACAACTTCATGCAAACAAATGAGACCGGTAACGAAGAAGCCGACCAAGATGGTTTCCTCACACTGCCTACTGGCTGACACAACCTTTAATCCTCCAGACAGACGTAAACTGCGTGTGCGTATAGTCAGAACTAGCGATGGACCAATCAATACTGAAAGGCCAACACGTGTGTCAGGTACCATAGGCTGCAACGCCACATATCGACGCACGTATTGCTTTAAGGATAATCACGCGTCTGTTCTGCATATAAGAAAAACAAACTGAGCTACGTCGTTCATCGGTGCGAAACTCCTGTGTAAAGTTTCTCAGGAGATTTATTAAATATCAACAAATCCATCACCTTCAGATACAAGTCCACAGGCACTCCCAGCTGCACAAGCACTTTTATTCCTCCAACTGACTTCTCATATTTTCATTTATTTCCAATTTATATTACATATTTCACCGGTTTCATGTACATGGAAATATATCAGAATCAGAATCCCTTTTATTAACCAAGTATGTGAAATCTTCACAAAAATAAGACAATATCACCATATTTTATTTTTTGGTTATGCTAGTTAAACTAACATGTCCAATTAATATATTTATGGCAATTGAATCAATAGGTAGTTAATAGGCTATCTCAGAAAATCACAGAATAAAAGTTGGTATCCACAAGTTAGATTGAACAACGTCATTCAATGGTGTCCTTCACCCAATGATTTCTGCATTCCACTAGATGTCGCTGTTTTACGACACACTTAAACAGCGATACTTTTTCAAAACTTTCCCCCCTTTAACGTGACCTATAACCTGTACAATTCAATTGAAAAATCTGTTAGAGGGGAATATATATAAAATGTACAATAAGTTCGTTGTATAAGTGTGCATACCCTTAAATTAATACTTAACCTAATACAGGTTATAGGTCACATTAATGGTGGGAAAAGTTTTGAAATGATTTATCATGGTTTCATTTTTCATCTTTTAAAAACCTGCCATTTTAACAGGGATGTGGACACTCTTTATATCCACTGTATATGAAATGAGAGTTTTAGTCTTACAAAAAAATTTCCGTTTTTCAATCTGTCTTTTTACCAACAGACAATGATCCATAAGGAAATATGAATTATTTTACTCAAACGAACTAAATATTTGTCTAGATTATAAAATATGTACTTTTCAGGTTTTAAGACCATTATCTTACTTATTCGGCAATAAGAACAACTTAGGTGTTGTTTGGGGGTGGACGGGCAGTTTGTTATAAACAGAAATTCCCAAAAGCAGTTTCTCATTTTCTGCCCTTGGCAACAAGTAGAGTAATTATTATGGACACAAATTGCCATTTTGGGTTACAAGTTCAAGTTCGTAGGGCAGTTTTGCTGTAGTACCATTCAGCTGCTCTATTAGACTGTCCAGTTGTATGAAAGGCTGAAATAGCCCTGGCTATGGGTTTCAAATTAGCACTAGTTTTATTATAAGGCATCCTGTGCTGGACAAAATGTTAACTTAACAATGAATAACCATACAGTCCCAATCTCATCAGTTTTAACATCTTCTTCTAAATGTTTGACAGATATGATGAGCCTTTTCAGACCCGGAACGGCCTTAACAGATTAAAAAAAAATTTAAATCACCAAAACAAATGCTAATATGAAGTTTGCAACGAAAAAAATGTTGCGATCAGTTCTAATTATAAATGGCAATGTGTCATCCGGAAAGGTTTTTTGGCTGCCATGGATCCTATTACACCTGCTGCAGACAATACATGGCGAGGTTATGGTTCAGGTCCCCTTTTCTATTATTATAGTAGCCTTGACTTCTACAGAGGGGAAATTTGGGAGGCACAGCAAGACGGTGATCTACAATGCACTGGGAATCAGCACAATACTGATATGGTACTATCCTGGATCTACAAAAGTGAGCATTAAGCAGCTTCACACAGCTACTTCCATGATGATTGATGCTACCTTCACTCTGGTGACAAGATCAATGAGGTACTGACTCGATGCCACTGAGATCTGTGCTCCTGCACTTCTGGAATGATAATAGGCATGGGAGTATATCGAAAGCTACACTGTTACATGTACATTAACATTTAACCTTAACAGTTAATATAATCAGGAGGCACGGCCCATTTTCTTTGCGTTTCCCTCCCTGGCTGTTCTGAGAGCCCAAGAGCAAATATCACACAGAGAACCAGAGCAAATCATCAGTACAGAGAATAGCATTAAATAGCTGTGTTTACTGCTGCCAGTGTTTATTTCTGATGGAGCTCAGGAGTCCAGTTCAAAGGGTGCAAGAGGCACAGTTCTTTGTATACATAACCTAAGGGAGGGCAATTAATTGTATTTTAAATTCAATCACAATTTTGGCTTCCAACAATTATCAAAGTAAAATCAAGATAATCTTAGAGCTGCATTTTGTTTCACAACGATGTTCCCATTTTACCTCGTTATAAATCCAGCGCCCCCTCCCCCTTTCCAGCCCCTTTTTATTGGTTTCGCAGTTGAATTTTAGAGTTAAAGAAAATCCACTGTTAAAAACTCCAAGTTCTCTTTTTTAAAGTTCAGGAAATGCATATTTCCGAAGTCAATGAGGAATCGCGTTAAATAATCATGAATATGATTTTTGCCATAATTGAGCAGCCCTAACCTGATCATCACTGAGTGGATACAATTAAAAAATAATTGTACAGAGTAAAAAGATGATGTATATAAAGTTGACGGGGATAATATTGAGGCTCTACAGCACCTCCAGTAGAAGTCACCTCAGTTGTAAAAGGATACATCTGCAATATAGCAGACAAACAGGACAGTCCAAACAGCCTCATTTGCAGCGTTTGAAAGGCAGGAAGTACCCTGCAAATCCATTTTCTGTAACCGCATGTCCTATTCAGGGTCGCGGGGGGTCCGGAGCCTATGGTTGCAAGGCAGGGAACAGGCAGGATGGGGCACGAACCCACTCCAGGGCACACTCACACACCAGTTACTCACAGAGGCACAGCTATGGGCAATTTGGTAACTCCAATCAGCCTCAGTATGTTTTTGGACTGCAGGGGGAAACCAGAGAACCTGAAGGAAATCCCACGATTACAATGGGAGAACATGCAACCTTCACAAACACGGAACTGGAACTGGGGGTGTAAGGCGACAGTGCTAATCACCGTGCCGCCATACCGCCGCACTTCAGCAAGCAGGTGGCGGTTAATTGTTTATTACACTGGTACCTAAATAAGTCACATTCAGGCTAGGCTCCTCCCACATATCCATTAGCCACACCCATACGCACAGGGAGCACAGCTTGTCCTAGTAGCCTAATCTCTGCTTCTGAGGCCATAAGCATCCCATGATTCAGGACAAGGAACTCATTAAATAATTAAATTATAAACATACAAAATAAATACACATTTGCCTCTGGCACAATGCAATTCGTAACGATACTCCCAGTGCTTGAAGCATGAACATGCAGGTGCCAGAGCTCACCTTGTTACCCACTACCGCTAGATTATGAGAGGTACCAGTACACAAGAAACGTTCCCGGTACTCTGAAGAAAAAAAACAAAGGGGTACTGGTACTATGTACCGGTGAGTGCCGGCCCACTTCAAGCACTGAACACTCACAGGTGATTTAAAATTTAAAGTAAAATAAACGGCATATCTCCTACACTTGACTTGAGATGAACTGAAAATATGAATGATGATTCTGATATGCATAAATAATACAGTATTGCTGCAGTATGCACAGTCTAATCTACCCCTTAAGGCACATGAGATTACAGACTAAAACAGCTATGGGGACATTCATCCCCAAGCTTTACTTCCTCACAATATGGACCACAGTCTACACACTGCAAGGATGCCAGTCTTGAGGGGTGGCCAATCTTATCCGCAAAGGGCCGGTGTGTATACAGACTTTTGGGATAACCTTTAGGTCAGCTGTTCGAACCCAAGTCTGAGGACTCTTCAGCTAATCAGTCCTCTAATTAGTAATATAATTAGGGAGTTGCAGTGAAAACCTGCATACACAGCGGCCCTTTCTGGATAAGACTGCCCACCCATGGTCTTGAACATCACCCTGACACTGTTAGGGTAGGGACTCTGGCCTGAACCAAACAGTGCACCCCCCCCCAAATCATACACGCTTCACAGCAAGGGCAGCTGTGGCCATTCAAGGGCGCATTGACTGTCATGTTGCTACTTTCAGGATTTGATAGCTAATATTCATTAAAGCTGGAAAAATGTACACTGCATTAAACATTATCATAGAATAAAAATAAACTTTTGCATACATTTAATCCAAGCTTTGCATTCAGGGTATTATCGCTCCTAAACGCCACTCTTAGCCTCATTGTTGTTCATGGCTTCTTTGTGACGTGCCAGAAAGGGGTATATGCACTTGTCAGCCCCTAGGAGGCGGTACATGCACACAATGGCCTCAAATGGCAGGATCCTGCAGGACAGACAAACATAACAATCAGTGAGGTGACCGTTTATGCGGAGATCATGTGCATAAAGTTGCAGGCTAATGAAGATGCAAACATACGCCTTCATGAAGGTCACCATGTACATGCTGCGAGGCGTACAGATCATCGGCTGGTCCGTCAGGATGGCCTGCATAGCTTGCTGAACACAGTACTCTGGCTGTAGTGGGGGCAGGAAGGACGCAACCTCTTTTCTGAACAGGCAGAAAGAGGGACCAACAAGAAGCTCTCAGAATTCCAACCTCCAGCCACAGTACACTACAGACACAGCCAATACCGGCACTAAAACCCATCCCCTACCGGATTTTGCAGCCTCTGAACATTCCTGTGTCCACCAGAAAGGGACACACCAATGTCATTTTGATCCCATGTTTTTCTGCAGCCTTCAGCTCATGGCTGAGGGACTCGTGGAAGCCGATGGCTCCGAACTTGCTTGCACAGTAATCCTATAATCAAGAAGTACTGGTGATGGGGAGGGACAGTTTGAGGAACGCTGAGTTGTGTTAGTTCAAGTTCAGACTAACTACCCTCTTGCCGCACCGAAGTAAGTAGGACAGCATGACAGCTCACCTGTTAACTGCAAAGCAATAATAAATAAAAGTAAAATAAGGAAGGACACTTTTGAATAGATTTGTTTACCCCTGCTATATAAACTATGACTAATTTATCTACAAGCAATGATACGAAAATGGGAAAGGCACATAAAAATGTGATGCACAGCGGTCATACAATGCAGGAATGTCAACCAACCACTGATCAGCATTTAGCCATCTTCTGGCTCATTTCAGCAGTAGAACCAAGGCTTTGCATGGGCCCCTCCTGTTCCGAACCCACCTCCACGCCAGCAGTGCTGAAAAGCCCCAGGGAGCTGGCCACAGTTACGATGTGTCCGTGATTAGCTTCCAGCATGTCTGGGAGGAAGGCTTTGGTAGTCTATTAAAAGGTGGGAAACAGGTTGGTGGCTTGTTACACACAAGACAACAGCAGACTGCGTCTATACATAGGGTCTACCTCGAAGATTCAGACACAGAGGATATGGTGTGAGAAGACGTGTCCAGCTGGAGAACTGGGAAGCAGCCAGGAGCAGTGGTTCTCTCCCAAGGGAAGACTCACCCAGAAGTGGGCATGACAGTTGACCATCAAAGTCCTCTCAATCAACTCATCCGGACAATCCAGCAGGTGGTGGCCGGAGACGACGCCGGCGCTGTTCACTAGCAGGTCGACGCGGCCCACGTCACGCCTGACGCGCCCCGCTGCGGCGTACACGCACTCGCGCCTTCCCACGTCACACTGGTAGGTATATACCCGAGGCTGAGGACCATCTGAAACGGAGAGATCCGGGACATGGACGCTGACAGCGCTCCCTTACAAAACAGCGACAGCAGGCTGCCAGTATTAACGCAACTTTAAATGCCAAATGGGACTGACATCTGTAAAACGCGCGCCTTTGGTTGGTTGACACACCTTTAAAAATTAGACCATTTTTAAAAATTTTACAATCATAAGCCAATTCAGAGGTTGCTAGCTGATACTGTACACACCGCTATTTTTACAGTCGATATGCTTCTCAGAAAGTTCAAGTACGGATAAGAATGTACCGCATGCCTTTTCCAAAAGTCGTATACAACAGCCAAAACAAACCAATAACGCCAGCGTTCAAAAGATCAGAAGTGACTTGCATTACGACTGAACTCGTCCCCTCAACATGCAACGGCTGTATCTTGCACAGTTACTAAAACGACTTAAGAATGCATAAGTAAATGAAATTCACCCTCCCCGGCCGGGGGGCTGGACGTGTCCCGGTAGATCCGGCGCACCGCCTCCGCCGTCTCTTCGTTGCTTTCGCCGCTGATATCCCACAGAACCAGCACCGCCCGTCTTCGGGCGAATTCCTCGGCAAACAGCCGGCCGAGACCCCCGCCCGCCCCAGTCACCAGACACACCCGCCCCGCAAGGCTCTTCTCTCTCTGTCGCACAAACCATCTCATCCCAGACTGCACGAAAGCCCAAAGTACTTTGAGCGACACCAGGAAAAATTCCGAAAGGATACTCACTGTGTCTGACATTATATGGAAAAACAATAATAAACTGATACAGAACAATCAAAATTCTTTAATTATATTAGTTTTTCGGCTGAATAAAAGAAATATAATTAATCATTGCGTAACAACCCGCAATTAATAAAAAAACACGAGCTTTACGCAACAGAATAGCACAAACATACTGTCAGGCAAACTTTTTCTTGAATGTAAACCAGTATTGTCAATAAGAGAAACTTTCGCAAATAATCGCTAGTAAACAAACCCGGACCAATAACGCGATCTGTTGACAAGCTCCATTTAAACTTTCCGTACCCACAAGGACCTTTGGTTATAGGCCGATATTCTATTGCCTGAACTAATTATCTTCCGGAAAGTGTTGTAGGTTGTTGGAAGTCGCCATTTATTTTATATCTAGATTTTTCGCAATGATGGAAAAAACATCATAACTATAAAGATCTTTTTAATGTGTTTTTATGATTTTGACTTTATTTATATAAATAAAATCAGGCATCAGGAAGATATCCATTTCGTCTTTCGTGTCCTACGGACCCCACTTATAAGTGCGGTCTGCGCATGCGTATATCCCTCTTTTACCGTGGGGATAATGGCGGGTGAAGAGTGAGTTCTGTTTTCTGCTTTTGAAATCCTTTTCCATCGTGTAGTAATGCTTAATCTAGTCAAATGTTTTACCAGAACCTGAAAGCTCATACGTATAAAGTTACATTTAAACTTGTATTTTATATAAGCCCGTTGACATATAGGCACTAATTTGGATCATGTCCGCTCTTGCATTTGATGTATTGGAAAAAAACGTGTTATTTCTGCAATACACAAACGCTAATTTCATTAAATGTATATGTTGATTTTCATAATAAGTAATTTATCTTTGAGTTTAGAATCTACAATTACTAACAAATATACTGTTGTATCATAAATAGCCGATACACTAGCAAGATGTGTTTTTAACCCTATCTTACGTGCCCTTTTATTGTCAGTACAGTTTAATATCCTTATGCATTTTTTTAAGATCCTTGGATGTTTTATTGATAGTAATTCCCTTATGGTATTTAAATTATAATGCTAAGTTTGCGTAGTCTGATTACTAGGCCTCTCGAATACTTCGCTGTAATAACGAATGCTTCCTGGTGCGGTAACTTATTAATCCCTAAATGTGCCTCTATTTCAGAGGGAAGAAGGTACCAACTGTTCCCGAAAGCCTTCTGAAAAGGCGAAAGGCCTACGCGGCGCTGAAGGCTCTGCGCATCAAGAAGATGCTGGCGGAGAAGGCGGTAGGGAGAAGGCGGTGAGCCCGTGTCCCCACATGCCGTACATATGTCAGGGTAACACGGCTTCTTTCTCCAGGCCCGCAAGTCCAGAAGAAAGCTGATCTATAAGAGGGCTGAATGCTACCACAAGGAGTACAGGGAAATGTACAGACGTGAGATCCGCCTGTCCAGAATGGCTCGCAAGGTTGGAAACTACTATGTCCCTGCAGAACCCAAACTGGCCTTCGTCATCAGGATTAGGGGGTATGTAGTGCTGCTAACCGGGGAGGATTGTTCCTTTCAGTCTGTGGTTGATGATGATGGATTTTTTTCCCCGTCTTATCGACCATGGGGATACCTTCATGACGTAAGCCAGTGTTATCTGAAATCACAGGCAGCCCTGCCCGGGTTACGCTGCTGGATGTAGCGTTGTATACTCAGTGTGTCTGTGTTTTCAGAATCAACGGCGTGAGGCCCAAGGTCCGTAAAGTCCTGCAGCTCCTTCGCCTGCGACAGATCTTCAACGGCGTCTTCGTCAAACTGAACAAGGCCTCCATTAACATGCTCAGGATTGCTGAGCCCTACATCGCGTGGGGGTGAGGTGGTTTTTTTTCTCCATGGTGATGTTTGAATGTCTGATGTTGTGGAGTTCTACTGCTTTTTCTACTGAAACTGCAGCTTAGCCTGTGTTGAAGGATAGCAGGGTCTGGAGCTATGAAATGCACTGTGGAGTGAATAACCTTTCTATGGCATGACTGCATATTGTAAAGGCCTGTTTTGTTTGTTGCTAGATATCCCAACTTGAAATCCCTGCGTGAGCTTATTTACAAGCGTGGGTACGGCAAGATTAAGAGGCAGCGCATTGCTTTGACCGACAATTCCCTGATCGAGAAATCCCTTGGTAAGTGTTTTGCTTGGTAATCTAGGCAAAAACGATTTAATTCAAGTGTTCTGAAGTATTGATGAGCTGATGGGTAGCTTGGTGCCGTTCCCTCCAGTTAAGTGTGTGGTGTAATTACAGGAAAATATGGCATCATCTGTGTTGAGGACCTGATCCATGAAATCTACACCGTGGGGAAGAACTTCAAGGCAGCCAACAACTTCTTGTGGCCCTTCAAGCTGTCCTCTCCCCGTGGGGGCATGAACAAGAAGACCACGCACTTCGTCGAGGGAGGTGATGCTGGAAACAGGGAGGACCAGATTAACAGGCTGATCAGAAGGATGAACTGAGTGTTCATGGTAAGACCTTGTGTGTGATCCCTTTTCAGCTTTGCATTGATTTTGCTCTGTGTCAGTATAACTGTAGGCGTATGTTTAGAATGGAACTTGTAAACCAGTTTTTTTATACTGGACAATGAAGCTGGTTCCCCATTGTACTTCATGGATTTGATCTTCAAAACCCTTTGAAGAATTACCCCACTGGATATTTCACTGAAGCAGGCCTGGACAAGTGACATTCAGTAGGTCTTGTACTGGAGTGTAAACCAGCCAATGTTAACTCACAAAATGCCCAGTAACCCAGTTTTTATGACCACCCTTTACAGCAGCTGAGTTTTGTGATAGTTCCTAAATTCTGAAAATTAGCTTGATAATTGGTTTTTAGCCCGTAAGTGCAGTGCCATTGATCTTCACTGAAAGGTGTTTAACCTAGATAATATTCTGTGGTAAAACATTTTAAATGCTAATTAGTAACGTGGATTACCACTTCCAGTATTATATTCTTATTTAAAAAAATAAAAAATTACTTGCCAGCAGAATTTTTTGGACTGATGGTATTCTTAGTCTGGGTTGTTTTGAACCAGTATCAATGTATTCACTGATGGAGACTTCTGAGCACTTATGTAAGTCGCTCTGGCTAAAGGCGTCTGCCAAATACTGTAAATGCAAATAATATAGGAATTTTTTTTACTTTCACTGTTTTCATACTCTAGATGCGTTGGTGTTGTAACTGGAAGATGGCCCTATGTATGTTAATTGAATTTTCTGGTTGATGGAAAAACTTAATTCATCATTTTTCTTTGCAGGAGAACTGATCTGAAGTCTATATGGATTTAATCGAACTACAAAATAAAAGTCTTTCGCAGAAAGTCACTTTGTGTGTTTTTAATCTTCACTATATCAAAGAACGGTGGTCTGAGATTACCTTAATGGCCCATCAGGCCCTGAACTCGTTGGCGAGGTTTACCGTTGTGTATCCATTGGGTGACTTATTAAATCTAGGTGAAACACTTTAATTTCAGTCCTTTTCTGCTAATATTGTCCCTTGTGGGATACCGAGGCTAAGATCTCGGATTCATTACTGCTGAAGCATTTCGGCTGGGCTCGATTCTTCTCATACAGCTGACTCTGTTTAACCAGCTAACTCCTATATGCTCTTTTATTTGGTCTTTCCCCAAATGCATATGATGTTAGATCAACTTGTCTGGAGTCACGTTTCTTCTTGGAGCCGCAAGTAGTGTTATGGTGGAACAAGCTAAAAATGGCAAACTTCCCACTCTTATATTGGCCTTAGTTCAGTAGAGGGCCTAACCTTCCACATGCGCCAGTCAGAAACCGCATGTGTATGTATGTCAGGCAAATGACCACAAGGGGGCAGCATCATCTTCTTGAGGCTAGAGGTTGAAAATGTATTCTGCACTTGTGTATTTGAATCTTTAAAGTGGTCTACATTTTTTAATTAGGAATATTAATAGCAATTGATGTCATTGTATCTATATGCGACTTCTGATAGTTGGTTTCAGTCAGTGTCGAAAGCTGCCTTTGTTAAAGCTGTGGGATTCAGGAGTTCGTAGGCATTTCCTACAAAACGTTTCTCCTCAGCGTTTTGGTTTCAGTGGAGTGGGTACAAAGAAGCCATGTCTCACCTCCAGCCGATGTAAATACAGCATGTAGGAAACATTGAAAGACCAGTATGTGGTCACATGATGGCAAAACAACATTCTCACTGTGATGCTATTGGCATAACCTTCAGTTTTGGTGCTGGGTTGCACAAAGTCATGAACACGTTACATTCGTTGATTTACAAAATTGGAGCCAATTTGAAACGCTGTGGAATCGATGCAGGAAAAAAACTAGAATGATTATAAAGAAATGTTTCACAGATGTTCTTTGCTGAACTGCGCGTCTCATCACGTGACTTTTTACTATAAAGTTGATCGCTATTTTGCACTGTATGAACAAAGCCAAATAACCTTTAACCTCAAAAAATGTATGAAAAGATGAAAAAGCACAATTTCAGTCACAATCTTCAGGATATAGTCTGTATTTAAAAAATATACCACATTTTAAATTTCACTGTATTAACAGTGACAATTCTTGTCTATATACCATATAATGCACTTAGTATATCTGAATTATATTGGAAATTGGGTGTTTATTAACTACAGAAAGTTAACTGTGTGCAACTGAAGAACCAGACTTACCATGGCCCTGTTTGACTGGAAACGTCGAAATATGGCATTATATACTGTGATAAACATTAAGTGAATTTAACAGGGTTCACACAACCTCTTGGAGATGGAGATGCTTGGAAAACCATTTAGCTCATTTTCTAAATGTATTTACAATGTGCTGATGGAATCACACTGAAGAAATTATTTAAGATTTTATTGTATCCATATCAAGCAAAGATGAAAGATGTTTCCAGATCAATGTGTTAATTAATGCATGTATCTGTCATGGACTTGCATCAATAGACCAAATCTAATTAGTGATATTAATGTATGAGTCAGGCCAGTTATCAGTGGAGAATTATTAGCTAACCAGACAAAGTGTATTTAAGGTGTTTCTCAAAGTGAAGGGAGACTCAAGAGTACTGAGAGGTGCGCTCTGCTCTGCCTAACTGAAGAGACTAGTCATTTTACCCACGAGATGGTAAATAAAATGTGCGAAATGACAGAAGCCTTTCCCACACTTAAACCACCCAGTACATAATACAGTGACAGCAAGACGTTTATTCTGATCAGGAAGTCCCGGGCTAATGATGCTAATAAAGCTACACCGCTAAGACATGTACGCAAATCTCAAAGTAGCAGTTGGTTGTATATACCAGTCAGAAGTAGCAGTAGGAGTCAAATGATCGTGTTTGTGCTCATCAAGGGACCAAACCTGCATGGTGCATTTTAACTTATAAATTTTCACTGAAAAAGGAAGAAAAGATTTTTACTTTGCTGTAAGCAGCAGACTTCGTACGAGATCATATTCACAAACAAGTTATGTTGGCGACATGTTACCTAAATCTGGTATAATTGTACGACAAACCCAAGGTGTTACAGCAGTCTAATGGTAAATATTATTAATAGTTGAGAACATGTTATATTTCCACGAAAAATAATGATATGTTGTTTCTCTTCTGAAGATCATTATGTAGCAGTGTGCATTCTGTTTTCACTTTTAGTTTTGAAGCGATCTGTCACAGGATTGAAAGACAAAGTGCTGGAACATCTTCCCCATAGGAAGAAATATACACAGACCAAGCCTTCACATACATTCTCAAATGCATGCTATTGGAAGGGCTCCTCTATAAGAATGTCTGGGAGTTCCTCAAAAGAGAAATCCAAGGCTAAAACTTGTAGATTTCATAAAAAGCTTTCATATGGCAACACGTCTTGTACTTGGTGTGAATCTACTTTCAGCGGCTCTTCAGATGGTGGTCGCACTGACATCGAGGAACAGGATTAAGAAACTTGTCATGCCATGCAAAATATCTGTTTCACCAAACTTGCATGCCTGCTATTCAATAGACCCCCGATGTGCTGTCATTGGTCCCTCTCTCTGATCATGAGACCACGCTAAACAGTCACCTGTTAATGATCTCTCTACATGGCCAAATTCTGCCTTCACAGCGGGGAGGAACACATTTCCATGCTTCTTTTATGTAAACAGGGGTTTTTCCCCTTTCTGTTCACTTTGATTGCATCCAGTCTTGCCTGATCCAGTGCTGTCGGCTACTCCCTGGGAGCAATTCTGTGTGCTACGTTTGGGTGAGTCCAAGTGATTTTTCCCGTGGGGGTCATTTCTGAGTGAGACCAACTCGAATTGAGACCCCAGGCTTGGAGACTGAATGGAGTTATCAAGATAAGGAGAGGAGCAATGAGAAGCTCCACTATCAGGCTGGAAGATGGTACTTGTTCCACTGTTGGGGGTCTCCGTATCCGTGCCTGGACTTTCACTGAAGTTAACCTTCAGGCCTTTGGCCACTTGGTGGCTCCCTCTCAGGGAACTCCTGAGGGTGCCACCAAAAAGGGTTGAGTGTACCGGCTGATGGGAAGGGTGTCCACTGTCATATAGGCTGCTGTAGGGGGCTGCACCACACTCTAGAGATGAGATCTGACTCAGGTCTAGTGGAGGTGGGGCTCGGGGGTGTTTGGCCTGCTCCCGGCCATTGAGAACCTTGTCATCCTCGAGAAACTCAGTGGAGCAGCTGGTGTAGCTCTCAGTGCTGGATGTGCTCCTGCCATCCATGACAGGACGGTCCACTGGAGAGTTTGTGCTTTTTTCTAATGCATTACTGCATTCTTCTTCTGAGACTAATACACTCAGTTTAGCTAGTCCAGGAGAATATGGTGGGGACTGGGTTATCTTGTTGTATCTGTTCTCCAAGGTTTGAGCACTAAGATGCTGGGGACTTGTGCTGGGGCTGTGGATGTGAGCCATCTGATACTTCACACCCAATGCCCTCGGACTAGTCGGAGGGATGTGCTTGGACACGTCCCATTTGCTTGGGGAAAGATGATTGTCCAGGTCATGCTTTTTGTCACCTTCATCAACCGCTATATCCATCAGCTCCACATTGCGGGCGAAATTGTCCTTCATATTCATTGACACAATGCTCCCATTCCTCTTGGCACGTTCCAAAGCCTCTCTCCTCTTGATGGCTTTCTCTTGCCTTTTCTGCTCTTTGTAGAACTCTGAGAAGTTGTTCACAATGATGGGAATGGGCAGGGCTATGACCAACACACCTGCGATGCAGCAGAGGCCACCAACTATTTTACCCAGAAGGGTTTGGGGGTAAATGTCTCCATAGCCAACAGTTGTCATGGTAATGGTGGCCCACCAGAACGAAGCCGGAATACTGGTGAATTTTGTGGCATCTTCATCCTTTTCAGCAAAAAACACGAGACTGGAGAATATCATGATGCCCATAGCGAGAAAGAGGATGAGCAGACCCAGCTCGTTGTAGCTACGGCGTAGCGTAAAGCCGAGCGACTGCAGGCCCGTGGAATGCCGTGCCAGCTTGAGGATGCGGAGGATACGCATGATGCGGAATATCTGCACCACTCTCCGGACGTTCTGGAACTGCAGCACGCCCTTGTTGGACTCGGTCAAGAAGATGGTGATGTAGAAAGGCAGGATGGCCAGCAGGTCGATGATGTTCAGAGGACCCTTGAAGAACTTCCACTTACTAGGTGAAGAGAGGAAGCGCAGCAGATACTCCATGGTGAACCACGCGATGCAGACTGCCTCCACATGCGCCAGCTTGGGGTTGTCTGTGGGATGCCCAAACTCATCAGTGTCTTGGAGTTCCGGCAGGGTGTTCAATGACAGGGCGACAGTGGACATAACGATGAACAGGATGGAGATGATGGCCAAGATCTGCAGGAAAATCAAACACAGTTTAGTTGGTTATGTCACCAATGACAACTTCAGAATCGATACATGGGACAAACTTTCCTCTTGGATGCCAAAGAGGGACAAATGTTTTTGATAATTGTTCAAATTACTGCTCACCAGAGGCTGCTGCTCAGTAGAGGTACTGGAGGTAGTACCTCCACTATTTGTGTGATTAAATTATGAAACAAGTAACTTTGAAATAACTAATTACATTTTACATTTTAAAACACATTTTCTCTCTTCTTTGGAAAAATCAACTATCGTAATGTTGGAAAATGTATTACCTTCTTATCTCCTCATTTCTTAGCCACTGCGTCGCTTCATTAGGCACACCTAGCTGGTACCTGGCAGGGACTCTTTTTGCCTGTAAAAGCTGTGCCTACAGAGCTGCATTTCTGCACTTAGCTGCTATTTTTACCCTTGTAACCTTCCAGTTAGCTTTACTAAGTCATTCTCCTTTCACGCCTCTCATTAATATGGTGTTTATGGCCACAGAATTGCCATTGACTGGACGTTTTTTGCTCGTTAAATCATTCTCAGTACACTCTTTGTACTGTACTGGGTGGAAGGTGGCTGTTTCTGAGATGCTGGAACCATGATGTTTGGCCCCCACACAGTGTTCAGAATCACTAACATCGGGAGCGTTAGCCATTGTAACACTCAGCCAAACGGTAAGTGAACCACTTGACCCTGTCTGCATGCTGTATGTATTAAGTTGCAGCCACATGATACTTGATTGTTAGCAACTGAGAGCACGATTTGTGGTTTTTAAAGAAGGAGAATTGATCACATGAATGGGTATATAGAAACACGAAAGAACCCAATACCACCAATAATACGAGGTACATGTATCATCAGAATAAAAATGCTTACTATAAAGCAGATGTATTATTTTTAATGTTTGCTGTGCTTTATACATAGTGTTTTCCATCTGTTTTGTATTTCGGTTTCTTAAGCACTAAACTTGCATCTTCACAATACATGTTGCTTCTCTGTTACAGAGCTCAGTCATTTCCCACCCCAGGGTGTCCAGGCCGCTGCCTGTAGGGTGACTTCGTTTTGGGGAACAGAAAAAAACACCTGGGTGGTGTGAAGCATCTGCCAAGCCTTTGTAATGATTTACCCAAACACCCCAGTCTGCTTCTCACTCTGGAGAACAGCTTTCAGAAGTGCATGCCTTACTTTAGGACACAGTCGGCTCCTCTCAGATGGACCACTTAGACCAATAAGAGCCATAAGTCAGACACTAAAAGGCAGTTTGAAATGACATTTTACAGAGAAAATATGGTTTTCAGGGGCCATATAGACATTTATTTTTCTCCCAGGTCTCGATGTGCTGCAAAACACAATGTTCTCAGTGTCTTTATGCTGATACTGGCCTCATACTCATATGTAACAACAAGCACATCTATTCAAGCATATTTTATATGTTACTGATAAATATATTCAGTGAAATGCTTAGTGCACTAGTCCCTGACTGGAATTAGTGGTTGTAATGTGAAATGTGATACACAATGCAATACATACAAAGGTACATGCAACACAAATCAGGGGTTTAAATATGATTTTTGCAAACATAATATATACTTGTGTCATATTTTTGTACACACATCATACACTTAAAATACCGTGAATTTTATTTGTTGGAAACACCATGAAAAAGACATTTTTAGCCTAATTAATATTTATGAGGAACTGCAGACATCCCTGCAGCCAATAAGTTTAATATTTGACATTAGCATGGCTTAAAAAA
The DNA here is from genome assembly GCA_011763525.2 of Mormyrus iriodes. Classification (NCBI taxonomy): domain Eukaryota; kingdom Metazoa; phylum Chordata; class Actinopteri; order Osteoglossiformes; family Mormyridae; genus Mormyrus; species Mormyrus iriodes. The sequence goes on along the minus strand of JAAGVU020000078.1, from coordinate 13,196,320 downwards.
AGCAAAACAGTCATTTACAAAGCAAATTAAAATGTTGCATAGGAGCACTAAAAAGTCAGTGATAACTTTATGCATCTATCATGGGGAAATTCATCATTTTGGATCCCATTTTAAGAATTATTTTTTGCCATAATACAAAGCAAAATGATTAAAGATCTGCTTTTAAGCCGGTATCTGTATATTTCAGTACATGTCGTAGAAATAATCACTGAAGTGGGAATCCCTGGGGGTTGTTTAGGAGTTCATCTGAAGGCCAAACACACACACACACACACACACACACACACAGATCTGCATCGATGTGCACAGCTAGACCGAGATTGCCACCATACTCTTTTTTTGGGTCTGCATTTAGAGTGTAATGAGCAGAGAACGTTTGCAATGTCAAGCTGAAGCAATAAAGTCGCACTGAAATGCTGCCTTAATAAGAATGAAGCAGAGCTTTGCGCCAGTCAGTAATACTGGGTGGTTTATGTTACACTGGGGAGGGCAGCTGAAAAAGAAAGCGCTGAATGTTTGGGTCAGCCGTTACGGCAGGATTACTGCTACCGGACCCCTCTGTTAGAGCAAATAAATACACAAAGGCGACACACAGTGTGAAATGACGCAAGTAGCTAAACCACATCAGTTCACTTAGCATTATTAAATATTAACAAAGCACCGACAGTGCGCTTCTCTTCCACTGGCGTTTGTCATTTCCGACTAGAGTCAGCGCTTTGCTGCTGGCCTGATCACATCCTGTAAAACTTGAAGTGTGAGGGACATCGTGACTCTATGGACATGTTATCACAGACGGCGGGGCGGGGCAAGCCTTGACAGCCCACCTCCAGGGTATGATTCCTGGGGCATTTATGTCCAATGGCTGCACAGATGTTGGTCTTCAGTGGGCGGGGCTAGGGCCATGGTGGGTGGTCTCATGGGGAGGCAGTAACCAATAGACATGTACTTTTCTGTGGTATCCGGCAGGAGGAGGCCCTGATTAAGGCTAGTTGGGATCTCGCAGTTTGTGCCTTCTCTGCTTGTGACTCCATCGTGACCCCCTGACCTCTCTCTCTATCCCTTCCAGTTTTCAGCGTAAGTGTCTGTGCGCTAGGATCCGACTGCACAACTCTGTTCACAGAAAAAGTGTGATTGTTAATTTCCAAAATTCCTGTTTGCAAAATTAGCGGTCAATGATTTCTGGATGGAGGAAGCCACACATTAAACACAGCGAGAGGATGATCGACTGCTCGTTAATAACAACAAACCATGAACCACAGCTTTTTTCTGCCCGTGGTACAGATGGAACCTCAGTTCCTAAGTATAAGCAGAAGAAAGTGAACTGCACAGAAGGGGGAGGAGCTATTTTATCTGTCATCCAGTAAAGTTAGAGATAGTGAATTGGGGCGTGGTCATGGAGGATTCATGCTGGAGATATGAAAAAATGAAAAGATAGTATGACCATGTTTAATGTGTATGTTTGTATTATATTTTCTGGGGGGGGCACAGACTTTTGCATGTGCTAAGAGCACATACACACGCACACAGAGGAATGGCACCAACTCATTTTAACGCTAGGATTAGGATTCAAAGCCCAGGAGGAGGAGCTTAACAGAGCACGATATCAGCCAATCAGAGTGGTCGCTGGACACACCTGGTGTTTTGGTCCCTTGGGGCAGGTACTATAACAATGCTCTGCGAAGAGGTATCAAATTATCTCTTACTTCCTCTTGTGGGGAATGAACGAGTAACCACTTCTAACCTCTGTATCCTTGCTAAAGATATCAGCAAAATCCTATTATAATTCTATATATATCCTAAAATATCCTCCCCTCCCTCTCCTCCTGGCCCGTTTCAGGCCCTTGGACCCACAGTAAACCCCGCATGACAGCACAAATGAGCTGCTGCTATACCTGAACTTTCTAAAACCAGCTTTCTTCTTTGGTGGATTTTTTCCATGTAAGCAGTAGGTCAGACTCATTGTTGTAACAGGTATCTCGTTCACATAATACCCAAAATGCAATGACCAAGAAGCTACAAGTGGCTCCCCGGAACACTTTCCACGAAGGAGAATCTGTGGAATATTCAATGTTTCCCACTTCACAGCACTGTAGCTGTTTATAGCCATTTAATGTCTCCCGTCACACTCCCTGTGTGGTTTACATTTGAGGCCAATTAATCACCATCTGCCTCTATCAGAAATGTCGCTATGGGCAAAATAGCTTTCGGAAACACTAGAATCCAACAGATTGGTTCTTAAAAGCTTGCTTCAGTGAGTAGCAGCGTTTCATCACATCTTTTTGATAGCATTGTGTATGATTGTGGAGTCCAGGTGTGCCTTACATTGTGGGGACCAAATGTCCCCACAATATGATAAAAACCTGTCATTTTGACATTGTAGGGATCTTTTTTGTGGAAATTCAATTTTGTAAAAATCTGTGACTGCAATAAAAAAAACTGAAAATGCCAAAAGACTTCTATTTTGTTTGGTTACTTTTGTATTTCACTTCAGTTAAGGACTGCATTTTTGTTACTTCTTCAAATGTAAGATCAAAAGGATAAAGGATAAAGGATAAAGACTTTTTTCACCGGACCTGTAATAGTCAGTTACTGAGACTTAATTCAGTCTACAGGAGTGTCGTCTACAATCCACTGCCTTTATAGCATAGTTAATGCAATCTATACACACTATACACACCCACTAGGGCTTCTCAAAAGCACCTGTACATAATCACCAGAGACTTTTCAGCATCCTTGACCTCTCAATGATGCACAGAATAAAGCCTGTGAGTTTTAATTAAACTGATCTAAATGTAGATGACAAGGCGGCAGAATTTTTTTAATACAAAACAACACTTTTAGCTGGCTGATCTGACCATAATGCGGATGGCCATGCTTGTTCAGAAAGCACAGGTACAGTTACTGACATGTATTTTTATCATCAGACGGAGAGTGAGGGGAGCGGCATCTGAGCTTGTCAGTTAAACGCAATGAGAGAGTCCTGTTTATAAAGCATTCCCCTGGGATTCTGATTGGTCGGTGTCTAACCGCTGTATTTCCGGAAGAGGAATGACAGGCTGAATAACAGCTCATGAGCTGTTTTGCTGTTTCAGGGCAGTGGTCCCGATGCGGATGCTAACACGCTAATCCCATCAGCAGAGCGTTTCACACGTTGGCTGCATCAACATCACAAAGTGACGCCTCATTAATCCTCTGAATGATGGTGCCAGGACATGAAAGCGGAAATCATTGTATTTTAATGTGTTTATTTGTTGCCGCTGTCCTCCGAGGAGAGTTTATTTGAAGCTGAGCGTAACCTTGTTGATATTCTACAAGCAAACACTTTAAAGGGTGTTTGTCATGCAAGAAAGATGAGGCTTTGCACTTTCTTGAGTCTCATTCAACTTTCAGTTCTAATTGTGATTATCTGTAGTGTTAATAGCCTATATTCCTTTTAATCTCTATTTATTGTGTATTTATTTTAAGTCTACACCTGATGTATCTTAAAAGTGGCTTGTTGGCTGTCTTTGGTTTCAGACAAGCACTCAACATTAGGCTGCCCAAGTCAATATATTTGTTAATCGATGTACTTTAAAAGCAGGCAAAATAAACAGGCCTCACGCAGCCTGTGACCCTGTGACCCTGTGATGGCTCGACAAATGTGGCCTCTGGCAATGGCCTCGGTAATTAGATGATCTGGATTTTTCCGATAGCTGCCATCTGCACAGCCTTAATAACAGTCGGGAGAGGTTACAGTGAGTTAGTGAGGGAGGACTTCCTACATCCTGACTACTAAACTAGTTAGCTACACTAATGGTCATCTTTTACCAGCGCTCATCCTGAGGGTCACAACCAGAGTTACCAACTGATAGTGACTAAGGAGATTAAGTTCTGCTGCTTCAACCCCGAAACAGTATGCAGTAAATTCTGGGTTAGGGTTGCAGCGCATAACTAGAATATAAACTATTACAAGCCCGCAAAGCACCCAAACTGAAATAACAAGACCACTAATCAACTAATGGTACTACAGAGGTCAGAGGCATCGACCCAGAAATGAGGAGATCACTGAATCAGAGGGATGGAGAGACCTAGTCAAATGTTAACTCTATAAGCGGGGAGATGAGAAAGGCATCCATTAATAAAGTAGGGCAGGATACATTTTCCTGAAGGATAATATCATCACAGCAAATTATTACTTGTTTGTGAGAGCCGGTTGGGTCAGGAGGTTAATAGGGGCAAGCGATCTGGCTGGATAGGGATGCACAGGTGTGTCAGGAGAAAATCTCCCTATGCCTAAGTGATGGAGATGGGAGTGGGATGGGACTGGCATGGCATAGCAAGAAAAGCCGAAAGAGGGTAGTATTTCTGTGGGAGGAAGACAAAATAAATCAAAACTGGCATTATGGTGCTAGGGACTGGAGTTAGGATTTTGGCCGGGGTCACTGGGGCAGGCGAGGAACATACTGTACGGTACCTTTTGGGAACATGACCTGTGAGGACTGGCACCCCCTTATGAGGCAAACGGGGCAGGTACACAGTTATACTGCAAACACTTTACATACAGCTATTCTTCCCGAACCGTATTCTGACCTTTCCGGTGTGATCTGTCTTTCCCAAACTATAACCTTAATAATAAACTGCATTTCCACGAGAGGTGGGGAATGCTGGTGACTCTCCATACCAGTACATGCCCAGTCTGCCCTCATTGCTGCAGCATGAAACCACAGCTTCAGACTCGCAGACACATTCACAGAGCTACATAAATCTACATTTCATACTGAGGTTTCGCTGTATGGGCCTCTGTGAAGGTCTTGGGGTTTGAATGAATCTTGGTATGAATGAACCATGATCTGTCTGGATTCTAATTCAGGAATTTTGTACTCTTGGTGATTTTATAATTATACATTCAGACCTAGAAGATGAAGGTTGAGTTATTTATGGAAAGCAGTTTTCACTCAGAGTAGGACATCAGATTCAGCAAAGAAACAGAAGACCATCTTGATCAATAATCGGCTTATTTATAGAAGGGTGACATGGAAGGTATTGAATTTTTGAGTGTTTCCTTGTGGGAGGGGACCGAACTATCCTCTAACTGCTCCGGGAATGTCTAGATGCAACACATCTAAACTCAGCTGAATCCATAAGGTGACTCGGCCCTTTTACAGAAGGAGCCAAAACGCCACAAAGTACAGAGATATGAAGGTTCTACAATCACACTGGGAAGAGAGACAGACGCTGTTTACTGTGCCTGGGTGACAACCAGGACAGAAGGGTAATAACAGGTAGCCACAATCAGCATGACCTAGAATGTCTCTGGGGACTAGTTACTGCTGCTTTAAAGGTGGTTCAGCCACCAAACAAACTCAAATGCAGTTTTAATTTTGTGCAATTTGTTCTACTAATTCTAACTGATTCTATTGCATCATGTCAAATTGGATAGGTTCAGATACAAAATTTTGCAATAAATTATGTTCTGTCAGTATTTTGGTATATTTCACCAGGTGTCTTCTTGGCTTTATCTGCTGGAATCCAGCTGCTGTCCTTCACACTTTCTACAGAAGTTGAAAAATACCTCGCCAGCAGAGACACCATGGTTGACCTCCATTACTGCTGTCCAGGCAAAGATTATAGGCAGTCAGTTGTGGAAAGGATTTTCATCTGCACTGGGTGCTGTCAGGCTTGTGGGCAGGGTTTATAGTATGAGGGATGGCTGTGGGTGGGGCATTTAAACATCTGCACTGGGTGCTGTCAGGCTTGTGGGCAGGAGTTATAGAACGTGGAAAGGTTGTGGGTGGGGCTTCTAAACATCTGCACTGGGTGCTGTCAGGCTTGTGGGCAGGAGTTATAGAACATGGAAAGGTTGTGGGTGGGGCATTTAAACATCTGCACTGGGTGCTGTCAGGCTTGTGGGCAGGAGTTATAGAACGTGGAAAGGTTGTGGGTGGGGCTTCTAAACATCTGCACTGGGTGCTGTCAGGCTTGTGGGCAGGAGTTATAGAACATGGAAAGGTTGTGGGTGGGGCATTTAAACATCTGCACTGGGTGCTGTCAGGCTTGTGGGCAGGGTTTATAGTATGAGGGATGGCTG